>OU015470.1:24173007-24300502 GCA_907164805.1 Brachyptera putata | reverse complement strand
CCCCCCATACTTTCAGGAAACCAGGGGTTTTTTGGTTAAGGAGGTTTTGCCAACAGTTCGGCGACAGCTTTCGTCGGGCCGTTCAATTCTCCCTCAGTGGCACTGCGAGTAGTCATAACAATTATTCACGAGTAATATTATCTCACACGAAATAAATGTTGGAAATGCTACGGAGCTAAATAAAATTGTAAAATTACAAAATTACATGCAATTGCTACATTCAAAACTTGAAACAAAGTTGCCCATATAAAATAAGTCGATCATAATTTACATCCACAAATGAAATATATGTGGGTGGTATTATACATTATAATAGAGTGGATAGAAACAATGGAATAGTAAACAATACAAACGATAGGATAGAATAGACACAACAATTGAGAAATAACTTTGAACCATTATCTGAAAATAACACTACACCAAATGTATTAGTATTTTTGATATTTTTGATATTGATATTGAATGTAAATTCCAAACAATATTCCATATAAAAACTTTGCCATTGCTTGCAATTTTTCTTTAGTGTACGTCAACTCTAAACATAATGCAAAAGAACCTCTTTGGTACATTTACTCATTTTGGTGAGTTTTATTTTTGATATCTACCACATGTGCTCTCATTTTGAATGCTGAATAATTATTCATTTATTTTATATTGAATTTAACAACGAACTCTACTGAAGATACCAAGAGCTATTGGCATCGTAAATGATGAATGAGATGGAAGGCTATTTTGTTGGGCTTTTTCTGATATTGGGAAAGATTCGGTCATTGCCTGGTTTTGAGAACCAATCCAGTATTGACCTGAATGACAGATGAAAAATCCTTCATCAGGATGGTCGACCATGGCGGGAGTTAATCCCCGGTCCAGTGAGCTAGTCAATCGACCACCCGTCTCAGTACTTACTTCCTCAAAATGTATAATCTGAAAGAGATAGAAGTGATCGGACTTTTTGTGGGAGCCAGGGGAACAATTTCCAATTTTTTTAATGACTTTTGTAAGCGTTTTTTTGAAAGTAACTTTTTGAAATATCAAATAGGAATGTCAGCTCTTAAAGACTCTGTTAGAATTTTAAGAAATCATTTGTATAATGTATCACTGTATCACTTTTTAATTTTGTATTCACTTAATCTCCTTATTATTCTATTCCATCCCATTTCAAATTCCACATTTTTCTATTCAATCAGTTCTCTTTTATGTACAGTACTAATATGTAATATTTTCAATCTATTTCTCTCTATTATTCTATGTATTTTTTATATTGATTGCTATCCTGTTTGCTAATGTATAGTCAGGGACCAATAAAGGTTTTTTCTTCTTGAGCAAGTTCTCAAATAAGGTTTTCACCTTAGTAAGTTGATTTCACTTGGTCTACTGAAGAACATACTAAAGAGTTTTCACTGTAATGCATTGCCAAGTGAGTTTAATAAAATAAAAGGCTGTCCGATCTTACTTCTCTTTCTTCTCCTTGACTTCCTGTGTTGCTGCCACTAGAGCTGGACCTTGTGGCGTCGACTCGGAGGTTTTAGCGGTGGTGACTTCTGAAGTTGCCTCGGAGGTTTTAGCGGTGGTGACTTCCTCCACACTTCGCCTAGAGGGGGAAGAGATAGGGAGGGATATTATTATTAGGGTTGTTCCTTAGAGTAGAAACTTATATTGATTATCGTTCACATCTCATCGGTTTTTGTTTGTTATTTTTTCTTCTATTCCATATTCGTATCCAATATTTTTTTTTTTATCGTATTGGAATTATCAATTTAGTTCGTCTTTATACAAAATTGTTCCTCTTCAACTTGAGACTTTTGAGTTGAAGTTTTTGAGTTTGAGTTAAACTAGAAGAATTCTACATTTAAATTGAATTTAAATTGAAGAATCAATAATAATTACGATTGGTCTTACTTCTCTTTCTTGTATTGTTCCACGTCTTGATATTGTTGCTCTTTCTGCTTGCACGGTTCGTCTCTTGGCAATTCTTCGTCCGCGCTTTCCCTCGGAGTTTCTTCCTCCGCACTTCGTCTACACAAACACAAACAATACAGCATTCTGTTTCACACACACTTGTTACAGCGGCAGAAATAAAAATGATAGTTCGCTACATTAGGACGAGTATGGCCTCATAAATACACTAGATTTACCATAATACCATCATTTTATTATCATAATTTTTTTACTCATTTTTACTTTTGGTAATTATGATTCTAAATTTAAAGTAAGATGGACCTTCATAGTCACGCATCGCCACGATGAATTTATTTCTTCAAAATAAGGACATGAATTGAAATCAATATTATTTCAATGTAGGGCCCTACCGCTACTAATCTCAAGGTGAACATTCATTGCTACCATATAGAATAAACAAGATCAGCAGTTCTTCATTCTATATAGTTATTAAGAAAAATAATAGACAGTAAAATATAGCTTACTTTTCTTTTCTCTCTTCTTCTTTCTGAAGAATTGAAGAAATGCTGCAAAAAAGAATGAATTAGTATATATTTTGTAATTCAAAACAACCTCAAAATGTGTAGCATGGACCAAAGAAAATACTGATTTGAACAAGCTTTATTTGTCATGAAAGATAGCTATGTTGTGTACAACCTCAGCTAACAGTAAGTACCATATTTCAGTTAAATGAAATTTATAGTTTGAGTTTGAGTTATGGAAAAAAGTCAGTTCTGTAAAAATACTAACAAATGTTTATTTAAATGAAACATTTAGATATAGAATGAACTTACATTGTCTTCAGGCAAAATCATTTTCAAATAAATTAGGCAGATAATTAATTTGCCTGAAGAACATTTAAATAAATATTTTTCAGTATTTCTACAAAATTGACCAAATATCAAGTATTTCACAAACATCCTAGTGTAATACTGATATGTAGTTGTATTACGGTAGAAGAAAATGTAAAAGTTGCGCTTACTTCTCGTGAGCTACCGCCGCTGGCTTGGGTTCGATCACCAGTTGGCCCTTCGGTGCCGGTACAGCGGGGCTGGAACAAACAGAACATTGCAATGAATCAACTACAGAAACAACGTGAAATAGAATAATATAGTGCCTGAATAGCACTAGAGAAGGTACCATAACTATACTAAAAATCAAATGTACTAAAAACCAACTAACCTAAATACCAACATTTATTTTAATGGTCCAATAATTGATTACTCAGTGAAGCTGTGAAATGACAACAATAGACTCTGCCATCTCATTCAGTGGCTGCCAGAATGACACAGAATATAAAACAAATGATACAATAAAAGGAATAACGGTAATAAATCAAGAAAATGAAAATGTAACTAATTATAGCGTATGAAATAACAAATACAAACTTGGAGCTACAGTGAAACCTCTATGAATCGTTTTTCAAGGGACTAGGAAAATAAAACCATCCATGCAGGAAAACGATCCATCCAGGAAAATTTAGCATTGATTACATGGGAGTTGGGTGAGAAATAATGAATGATACAAGCAGGAAAACGATGGATCCAGGAATGATGCATTGTGGTTTCACTGTATTAGGAAGTGAAAGAAAGGAATGTGTTAAGAACTATGATAGGCCGTGTAGAGGTGTAATTAAATATACTTACTGGTCTTCAGTTGGTGGTACTGGGTTGGCGATGGACAGGGCTGCCAAACATCCCAACACCAATAGCCACGATATCATCTACAATCAAAACCAACCAGTTTAGGAACACTTCCTGTACAACCCTGATGATATTTTTGAATGCGTTTTTTGTATGTCATATCTCAGTGTGTCATTTATTTGATTCTTTAGAATAATTTTGATGGTGTTCATATTCGGTGAGCAATGATTTTTTTACTGTAATGATTCTGTTCATTTTAACATATTCAAGTACTTTCATGTACAAAATACTCATCATCAGAACCATATGACATGACCTAGAGAAGAATAGATACAAGGTTAATAATATAGTGACAATGTCATGGGAATTGTTCAAATAGTTTCTGAGATTTGTGTTCCTAGCTGCAAAAAACTAATATTCATAGACAACGAGCTGTCAAGTTTGAGATTGGTATACCAGTGATGGTTGAGCTAGAAAATCAAAATTAAAAAAAAAAAAAAACTCTCCCCATCAAATATTTTTCTCTCTCTTTTTGATGCACTGGTTGCCTTAAAACGAAAACTTACTTGTTTCCACGAAATAAGATCTTCTATCAACTAAGACTCATGTAGTATACGAAAGGACCACTGACATTAAATATTTATATTTAATGTCACTATAGCGTTCGTCATACTGTTTGTAATCTCGAATAATAAAAGTGATTATTAATAACAATCTATAGCTATGTTTCTACTTGATTAGAATTTCGATACCTCATACCCTTCAAAAGTTATCACCAAAAACTGATTTTCCGCTAAATCGACTCCAGGACAAATAAGAAAACGAAGTTCAACCATTTATATGGCAGTAAAAACTTTGGCAATTGCAGAGAAACTCATTGCAGCTTTCAGCATTTAACGCTTTCGAAAGATGTACTTGTGCTTCTCATTGTAAATCGCGTGAAAAAACATTGACTCTCAAAATACCACAACAATACAAATGTAACGTGATATTTTGGTTTGTTATGTTGGTAGATGACCTTCTTTTGTGGAGTTAGGTATGTAAAGACCAATAGGATATTTTGGAGTACTTGAATTGTTATCTTGAACAATTAAATTGTGGCTAACAAAATACCACATTGATTTAGACGGAAAACGAACCGCAACCTCCGTTTGTGCGGAAATATTACACTTGGACAATGATAAACTGAATGAGTGAATGTGAAACAATAATGAAAAGCAATTCACTTTGCGTGAATATTTCTCTCGTCTCATCACTTCACTTCATTTTCATTTCCACCAACAAAGAAAAAATATTAACGTTTCACAAAGTATTTTCGAAATGTCGATTCAGACTCATTTTTGAATCGATATTGCCAAATAACCGATTACTCAAGAGTCTATGGAAGTCGATTTAGCGGAATGGTGATAACTTTTGAACGGTATGAGATAACGAAATTCTAATAAAAAGGAAACACAGATATTTTCAATACCTTCAAGATGGTATAAGTAATAACTATCTCATATCGCCTAATTTACAGGCGTATAAGGTTGAGAAATGGATTACTTATACCGTCTTGAAGGTATTGAAAGTATCTATGTTTCCACTTCATCAGAATTTCGATATCTCATACCGTTCAAAAGTTATCACCAAAAAACTGATTTTCCGCTAAATCGACTCCAGGACAATTAAGGAAGTTCAACCATTTATACAGCAGGATGGTATAATAATCAGCCCATGCAGTTATGTCGACTGAAAACCAACAACTTTTCAACAATCACTTGAAATTCATACAATTAAAAACCAATAAACCTTAACACTTCGGTGGCTCATCAACGACACACACACACACACACCCACACACGCCTCTAGTTCACACCGCCATCTAGATTTACCTTCGATCCTGCTATAACAGCCATGTTGATGTTCAGCTGTTCTGAACTCTTCAAATGCAAGTGATTCGTCTAATAACTGGGAGTCTGTTATTTATAACAAGTCGCTGGGGATAAACTACGTAATGCATTTCAATCAGCATCGTCTTCCTAATGGACAACTAAGTAACAGATCACACATTACACCATGGCGAAAGAGAGAGACAGAAGATGTATTGACATAAATCATAGCTCATCATTCAACTCATGGATTAGCTAATCATGTTGTTAATTTAGCGGACATTTAATGTCCTTGTGTGCAGAGATGGGTGAAGATGATTACAAAAGTATATTAGGTACACAATACAATATACTCTCCTGAAATCACTTCATCGTGTGTGATATCGATGTATTCGTAAACAACTGCCTCTGGGCTAAACTGAAAATAAACAGTCCAACCGTATGCGCTTGGCGTATAAGACCAGGGAAAGTCACGTCATTTTTAGTTGGTAACAAGGCAACAGCAACTATTTATTTGTATCAAAACATTCATAGTTATGCTGATGAAATTTAATTTAACCGATAGAGAAAGGTTTACCTAACGAATATATCAATTGTCATTTCCATGCCAACTTTCTACTGGTTTTGGTGTATTAACCGTATTTATCCACTAATCTATCCCAAATTTTCTTGGAGTTTTAAACTTTAAACTATTTCAATATTGATACATCAATAAATAACCAAAAATTTGATACATTTTTGTGGGTGGTTCCCCTTGAAGTAATTTTTGTTTAAAGTTCTAACACAGAAACGTAAATATCTATGACTTTCAATTGTTCCATCTTGGAACCGACTCGCAGAAAAAAATTTCGCTTAGGGTTACAGGGTTCGAAACCCTTTCAAGAGGAAGATTTCATTGGTTGATCATTATGGAAGAACCTAAAGACTATTGAAATGTCACATGCAATTAATATTGGTTAGCACCTTCTAAGCGCGAAAGTGTGTAGCGTTGCCCTAGATTCGTCGTGATCCCTCGTACGTCATGGCACGGCCCCTAGGAAAGTTCCAGGGCAAGACATTCATAATATAAAGATAAATTAATCTTAACTAGGAAAACGCCATATATGCGTTGTTAGATGAGTACAAATGGGTAAAAACTGCTTCGAGTGGTACCAATTTAGCACATTTTATGTGTATTTTTCAAAATGGCTGACCCGATCGAGCTGAACTTTTTTAGAAATGTGTATCAAAATGTAATTCAACTTCACGCAAAATTTCATTTTTTTGGCAGATATAAATATTTTCTTTTTTTCCACTATGTTGTTCTAATGGGTATTTTTGAAATTTCTAAAATTCATAAAAATAAAAGTTACCACCCGATAATGTCACAAAACTATACCGATCTGAGTTAGATGAGGGACCATGATGAGAAAAAAGTTTGAAGTTAGCATAAGGCATGGGTTTTTGTAAAAGTCCTCTCACCCATCATCACTTCATAGTTTCATAATCACCTGCTCATTCGTACCCCCATATAACCTAGCTGTTGGTGGGGTCGTTAAGCAAACAATAATCATCATCATCTAGTTCATCTGTGCAATATGTCTACAACGAATTCTACTAATTCTGTATTACCAACCTACGAAACAAAAATACATCGAACAAAACTACAAATAATTAAAATAACCAGTTTGAACAGAACCCAAAGATCTTTAATATAATTACAAATCAACAAACAAGAAAATAACATTGACTACACAATCATTATTCAGTTGATTAGTTATTCAGTAATAACATACATTGAAATCACAGTTGTGAGAATTCCAATTAGCAACAAGTGTCAAAGAGCAGTGGCGTAAATATCGGCGGTCAAGTGGTGCAGTGGCACAGGGGCTAAATTTACAACAGGGGGGCCCCCACTGAGACGGGCGATATTTCATAAAATTATCAAATTATGGAAAATTGTACAATAATAATAATATCTTTGTTTGTGCGGCGGGGTTAAGCCGCAATGGCTTTTCTTCCAACAGACCGCTTAAATACTCAATATACATAGGCCTACATTGTACAATTATAATTTCTTAGAACTAAGTGTACACAAAAACTAGAATTAAATACATATAAGATACATCAAGTGGTAAACATAATTACTTGAACCTGTTTAATAAAACCTTATTTTATAACAAGAGGTATCTTAATGATGAAGATCTTGGTTGAATGTGAAATATAAATATAACATCAGCAGAAATTAATGATATAAACCTAACAAGGGATGTAATAATATAATATTGAAAGAGGAATACTGTTAATTTTGGATAATACAAATAAAACCTCATGTGATCCGGGAGGCGAGGGGAATTTCGAACCCAGTTCGATCCCCGCCGCCGACCATCTTTACAGGGGTTTCTCATGGTTTCCCTCTGTAGTCTAGGCTAATGCCGGAATGGTTCCTACAATATAGGCCACGACCGCTTCCTTCCCACTATCCTTCCCATTACCCAAGAAACCTTCATCCCATCAATCATCCATCCGACGCCAATAGATCTGCGCTATCATAACAGTGCATCGTTAAACCCAATATAAAAAAAGCTCATTAAAAAAAATAATTTGTGGGTAAACTATTTATATTGGGTTTAACGACGCACTGTTATGATAACTGAGATCTAATGGCGTCGGATGGATGATTAATGAGATGATGGGATGATGGGATGAAGGTTTCTTGGGTAATGGGAAGGATAGTGGGAAGGAAGCGGTCATGGCCGACTTATTGTAGGAACCATCCCGGCTTTAGCCTAGACTACAGAGGGAAACCATGAAAACCCCTGTATAGATGGTCGGCGGCGGGGATCGAACTAGGTTCGGAATTCCCCTCGCCTCACGGATCACATGAGGCGAGTGCGTTAACCACTGCGCTGCATGGGGTGGAATTTGTGGGTAAATATGGGCCCATTTGTAGATTTTGCACTCCATGTCTGGTCGTGTCTTTTGTTACGCCACTGTTCATAATGAGTTATAATTATTTCCAAGGCTAAAGTCAAGCATTGACATCTCATTGCGTCTATACGTTGTTTGAATAATGACGTAACATGTTTTTTGTTATTATCGCCACTGATTTACATTTGCTGTGTCGATCTAACAGGCCAACATGAGCCTAATAACTTGGTCACGTGGTACAAGATGAAATCATGCTTTGAAGAATGACTCATGCGGGAATGACGTATATTGGTTTTAATAGCTTTCTTTAGTGATTTTTACTTTAGTTGTTGGTAATAGTGGATATATAACATATTATAAATAGAATTACCCAGGTCTGTCCTTCTTTCCTGCGGTCACACAAGGTTGCGGAAGTACACGCTAGATGGCAGACACTCCGCTGTCTGGTACCGTTGTGCTTCAATGTCGTGGCAATGACACGTCACACAGTCGAATCGTGTGAGGGGGAAGGGGGGGAGACAGAGAGGAATGCAGAGTGAAAAAAGAAGAGCAAGACAGAGAGAGAGAGAGAGAGAGAGAGAGGGATTGATAGAGAGAGAAAGGGGAGAGGGGGAGGGAATCGATGACAGGAGGGCATGGAGAGGAGGAGGAGGAGGTGGGTGAGGAGAAGTCGAGTGAGGAGGGGTAGTGGGGAGGGAGGTAGCGTTAATAGGAGAAAAGGAGAGGCCCGTGTTTCTCAAACACGGGGTGACAGCTAGTATTGTATATATTATAATATATAATACATACATATATATATATATATATATATATATATATATATATATATATATATATATATTAGTGATGCCTTCGGGTAACAAATTAGGAACCGGGTACCCGCCGAAATTACCCGGGTATTACCCGGGTAATTTAAAAAAAACGTATTTACGTCATCCCCTGTCTAGTTCCGTGGTTCTGACGTTTCATAATCTTCTCAGTTCTCGGTAAAGAATAGTATTTGAGATGGCAACTAAAGAGCGGTTGACAGGAGAGGGATTCAGTACACTGCACGTGTGACCACAGATAACGGTACGTGGTGCGACTAGATTTGACGAGCGCATTATGACAAGTTGAGGGAGGTCTGGGAAGGTAGGTGAAAAAACTTATGTAGAATGCGAAGTTGAATTTCTCTCGGTAGCTTGAGTGATTTATAAAAATTATTTTCTATATTATAGGTACTGGTTAGCACAATTACCCGGAACCTAGACGGGTACCCGGGTTCGCGGGTAGCGAGTTTTTTTTCAGCTACCGGTTGTTTTCTATAGCCAATGGTCCAATGGACCAATCCCGGACGGCCGGACTCTTGCTTATGTTGGCTAATAAATCATCTCATTCTCAATGTTGCGTTGGCTTGCTCTCAGCGGTCTGAAAATGTTATTTCATGCATGAGAGAGGATGAATTAACAATTGTTATTTGTCAGAATTTTCCGAAAATCATAATCGAATTTTCGCGTTTTCTGGACACAGGGTAGGGCACATGCCCGCGTTTAAACATATATTTCATTACTACCATTGCTCTCAGCGGTCTGGAAATGTCATTGCATGCATGAGAGAGGATGAACTGACAATTGTTATTTGTCAGAATTTTCTGAAAATCATATTCGAATTTTCGCGTTTTCTGGACACAGGGTAGGGCACAGGGTAGGGCACATGCCCGCGTTCAAACATATATTTATTTACAACCATTGGTCACAGCGGTCTGAAAATGTTATTGCATGCATGAGAGAGGATAAATTGACAATTGTTATTTGTCAGAATTTTCTGGAAATCATATTCGAATTTTCGCGTTTTCTGGACACAGGGTACCGCACATGCCCGCGTTGAAACATATATTTAATTACAACCATTGCTCTCAGCGGTCTGAAAATGTTATTGCATGCATGAGAGAGGATAAATTGACAATTGTTATTTGTCAGAATTTTCTGGGAATCATATTCGAATTTTCGCGTTTTCTGGACACAGGGTAGGGCACATGCCCGCGTTTGAACATATATTTAATTACAACCATTGGTCACAGCGGTCTGGGAATGTTATTGCATGCATGAGAGAGGATGAATTGACAATTGTTATTTGCCAGAATTTTCCGAAAATCATATTCGAATATTCCCGTTTCCCGGACACAGGGTACCGGCACATGCCCGCGTTGAAACATATATTTAATTGCTACCATTGCTCTCAGCGGTCTGAAATGTTATTGCATGCATGAGAGAGGATGAATACACAATTGTTATTTGTCAGAATTTTCTGAAAATCATATTCGAATTTTCGCGTTTTCTGGACACAGGGTCAAGACGGGCACATGCCCGCGTTCAAACATATATTTAATTACAACCATTGCTCTCAGCGGTCTGAAAATGTTATTGCATGCATGAGAGAGGATGAATTGACAATTGTTATTTGCCAGAATTTTCCGAAAATCATATTCGAATTTTCCCGTTTTCTGGACACAGGGTAGGGCACATGCCCGCGGTGAAACATATATTTAATTACAACCATTGGTCTCAGCGGTCTGAAAATGTCATTTCATGCATGAGAAGGGATCAATTGACAATTGTTATTCGTCAGAATTTTCCGAAAATCATATTCGAATTTTCCCGTTTTCTGGACACAGGGTAGGGCACATGCCCGCATTTAAACATATATTTAATTACGACCATTGCTCTCAGCGGTCTGAGATAGTTATTTCATGCATGGGAAGGGATCAATTAACAATTGTTATTCGTCAGAATTTTCCGAGAATCATATTCGAATTTTCCCGTTTTCGGGACACAGGTACCGCACATGCCCGCATTGAAACATATATTCAATTACAACCATTGGTCACAGCGCTCTGGAAATGTTATTGCATGCATGGGAAGAGATCACTTAACAATTTTAATTTGCTAGAATTTTCCGAAAATCATATTCGAATTTTCCCATTTTCTGAACACAGGGTAGGGCACACGCCCACGTTGAAACATATATTTAATTACAATCATTGCTCTCAGCGGTCTGAAAATGTTATTTCATGCATGAGAAGGGATCAATTAACAAATGTTATGCGTCAGAAATTTCCGAAAATCATATTCGAATTTTCCCGTTTTCTGGACACGGGGTAGGGCACATGCCCGCGTTTGAACATATATTTGATTACAACCATTGCTCTCAGCGGTCTGAAAATGTTATTGCATGCATGAGAGAGGATGAATTGACAATTGTTATTTGCCAGAATTTTCCGAAAATCATATTCGAATATTCCCGTTTCCCGGACACAGGGTACCGCACATGCCCGCGTTGAAACATATATTTAATTGCTACCATTGGTCACAGCGGTCTGGGAATGTTATTGCATGCATGAGAGAGGATGAATTGACAATTGTTATTTGCCAGAATTTTCCGAAAATCATATTCGAATTTTCCCGTTTTCTGGACACAGGGTCAAGACGGGCACATGCCCGCGTTCAAACATATATTTAATTACAACCATTGCTCTCAGCGGTCTGAAAATGTTATTGCATGCATGAGAGAGGATGAATTGACAATTGTTATTTGCCAGAATTTTCCGAAAATCATATTCGAATTTTCCCGTTTTCTGGACACAGGGTAGGGCACATGCCCGCGTTGAAACATATATTTAATTACAACCATTGCTCTCAGCGGTCTGAAAATGTTATTGCATGCATGAGAGAGGATGGATTGACAATTGTTATTTGCCAGAATTCTCCGAAAATCATATTCGAATTTTCCCGTTTTTTGGACACAGGGTAGGGCACATGCCCGCGTTGAAACATATATTTAATTTCAACCATTGCTCTCAGCGGTCTAAAAATGTTATTGCATGCTCGAGAGAGGATGAATTGACAATTGTTATTTGCCAGAATTTTCCGAAAATCATATTCGAATTTTCCCGTTTTCTGGACACAGGGTAGGGCACATGCCCGCGTTTAAACATATATTTAATTACAACCATTGCTCTCAGCGGTCTGAAAATGTTATTTCATGCATGAGAAGGGATCAATTAACAATTGTTATTCGTCAGAATTTTCCGAAAATCATATTCCGAATTTTCCCGTTTTCTGGACACAGGGTAGGGCACATGCCCGCGTTTAACATATATTTAATTACAACCATTGCTCTCAGCGGTCTGAAAATGTTATTTCATGCATGAGAAGGGATCAATTAACAATTGTTATTCGTCAGAATTTCCGAAAATCATATTCGAATTTTCCCGTTTTCTGGACACAGGGTACCGCACATGCCCGCGGTGAAACATATATTCAATTACAACCATTGGTCACAGCGGTCTGAAAATGTTATTGCATGCATGCGAGAGGATGAATTAACAATTGTTATTTGTCAGAATTTTCCGAAAATCATATTCGAATTTTCCCGTTTTCTGGACACAGGTACCGCACATGCCCGCATTGAAACATATATTTAATTACAACCATTGGTCACAGCGGTCTGAAAATGTTATTGCATGCATGAGAGAGGATGAATTAACAATTGTTATTTGTCAGAATTTTCCGAAAATCATATTCGAATTTTCGCGTTTCCTGGACACAGGTACCGCACATGCCCGCGGTGAAACATATATTCAATTACAACCATTGGTCACAGCGGTCTGAAAATGTTATTGCATGCATGAGAGAGGATGAATGGACAATTGTTATTTGTCAGAATTTTCCGAAAATCATATTCGAATTTTCCCGTTTTCTGGACACAGGTACCGCACATGCCCGCATTGAAACATATATTTAATTACAACCATTGGTCACAGCGGTCTGAAAATGATATTGCATGCATGAGAAGGGATCACTTAACAATTGTTATTTGCCAGAATTTTCCGAAAATCATATTCGAATTTTCCCGTTTTTTGGACACAGGGTAGGGCACATGCCCGCGTTTAAACATATATTTAAATACATTCATTGCTCTCAGCGGTCTGAAAATGTTATTGCATGCATGAGAGAGGATGAATTAACAATTGTTATTTGTCAGAATTTTCCGAAAATCATATTCGAATTTTCGCGTTTTCTGGACACAGGTACCGCACATGCCCGCATTGAAACATATATTTAATTACAACCATTGGTCACAGCGGTCTGAAAATGATATTCCATGCATGAGAGAGGATGAATTGACAATTGTTATTTGTCAGAATATTCCGAAAATCATATTCGAATTTTCCCTTTTTCTGGACAAAGGGTAGGGCACATGCCCGCGTTTAAACATAGATTTAATTACAAACATTGCTGTCAGCGATCTAAAAATGTTATTTCATGCATGAAAAGGGATCAATTAACAATTGTTATCCGTCAGAATTTTCCGAAAATCATATTCGAATTTTCCCGTTTTCTGGACATAGGGTAGGGCACATGCCCGCGTTTAAACATATATTTGATTACAACCATTGCTCTCAGCGGTCTGAAAATGCTATTTCATGCATGAGAAGGGATCAATTAACAATTGTTATTCGTCAGAATTTTCCGAAAATCATATTCGAATATTCCCGTTTTCTGGACACAGGGTAGGGCACATGCCCGCGTTTAAACATATATTTAATTACGACCATTGCTCTCAGCGGTCTGAGATAGTTATTTCATGCATGGGAAGGGATCAATTAACAATTGTTATTCGTCAGAATTTTCCGAGAATCATATTCGAATTTTCCCGTTTTCTGGACATAGGGTAGGGCACATGCCCACGTTTAAACATAGATTTAATTACAAACATTGCTGTCAGCGATCTAAAAATGTTATTTCATGCATGAAAAGGGATCAATTAACAATTGTTATCCGTCAGAATTTTCCGAAAATCATATTCGAATTTCCCGTTTTCTGGACATAGGGTAGGGCACATGCCCGCGTTTAAACATATATTTGATTACAACCATTGCTCTCAGCGGTCTGAAAATGTTATTTCATGCATAAGAAGGGATCAATTAACAATTGTTATTTGTTAGAATTTTCCGAAAATCATATTCGAATATTCCCGTTTTCTGGACACAGGGTAGAACACATGCCCGCGGTGAAACATATATTTAATTACAACCATCGCTCTCAGCGGTCTTAAAATGTTATTTCATGCATGAGAGTGGATCAATTAACAAATGTTATTCGTCAGAATTTTCCGCAAATCATATTCGAATTTTACCGTTTTCTGGACATAGGGTAGGGCACATGCCCGCGTTTAAACATATATTTAATTACAACCATTGCTCTCAGCGGTCTGAAAATGTTATTTCATGCATGAGAGAGGATGGTTTAACAATTGTTATTCGTCAGAATTTTCCGAAAATCATATTCGAATTTTCCCGTTTTCTGGACACAGGGTAGGGCACATGCCCGCGTTTAAACATATATTTAATTACAACCATTGCTCTCAGCGGTCTGAAAATGTTATTTCATGCATGAGAAGGGATCAATTAACGGATGTTATTCGTCAGAATTTTCCGAAAATCATATCCGAATTTTCCCGTTTTCTGGACACAGGGTAGGGCACATGCCCGGGTTTAAACATATATTCAATTACAACCATTGCTCTCAGCGGTCTGAAAATGTTATTTCATGCATGAGAAGGGATCAATTAACAATTGGTATTCGTCATAATTTTCCGAAAATCATATTCGAATTTTCCCGTTTTCTGGACATAGGGTAGGGCACATGCTCTCGTTTAAACATATATTAATTCACAACCATTGCTCTCAGCGGTCTAAAAATGTTATTTCATGCATGAGAAGGGATCAATTAACAATTGTTATTCGTCAGATTTTTCCGAAAATCATATTCGAATTTTCTCGTTTTCTGGACATAGGGTAGGGCACATGCCCGCGTTTAAACATATATTTAATCACAACCATTGCTCTCAGCGGTCTGAAAATGTTATTTCATGCATGAGGGAGGATGAATTAACAATTGTTATTTGTCAGAATTTTCCGAAAATCATATTCGAATTTCCCCATTTTCTGGACACAGGGTAGGGCACATGCCCTCGTTTAAACATATATTTGATTACAACCATTGGTCACAGCGATCTGAAAATGTTATTCCAAGCATGAGAAAGGATGAATTGACAGTTGTTATTTGCCAGAATTTTTCGAGTATCATATTCGTATTTTCCCGTTTTCTGGACACGGGGTAGGGCACATGCCCGCGTTAAAACATATATTTAATTACAACCATTGCTCTCAGCGGTCTGAAAATGTTATTTCATGCATGAGAGAGGATGAATTAACAATTGTTATTCGTCAGAATTTTCCGAAAATCATATTCGAATTTTCGCGTTTTCTGGACACAGGGTAGGGCACATGCCCTCGTTTAAACATATATTTGATTACAACCATTGGTCACAGCGATCTGAAAATGTTATTCCAAGCATGAGAGGAGGATGAATTAACAATTGTTAATTGTCAGAATTTTCCGAAAATCATATTCGAATTTTCCCGTTTTCTGGACACAGGTACCGCACATGCCCGCATTGAAACATATATTTAATTACAACCATTGGTCACAGCGGTCTGAAAATGTTATTGCATGCATGAGAGAGGATGAATTAACAATTGTTATTTGTCAGAATTTTCCGAAAATCATATTCGAATTTTCCCGTTTTCTGGACACAGGTACCGCACATGCCCGCGGTAAACATATATTTAATTACAACCATTGCTCACAGCGGTCTGAAAATGTTATTGCATGCATGAGAGAGGATGAATTG
Organism: Brachyptera putata; assembly: GCA_907164805.1. Classification (NCBI taxonomy): domain Eukaryota; kingdom Metazoa; phylum Arthropoda; class Insecta; order Plecoptera; family Taeniopterygidae; genus Brachyptera; species Brachyptera putata. The sequence continues at coordinate 24,284,403 of OU015470.1, read as the reverse complement.
ACAATTGTTATTCGCCAGAATTTTCCGAAAATCATATTCGAATTTTCCCGTTTTCTGGACACAGGGTAGGGCACATACCCGCGTTTAAACATATATTCAATTACAACCATTGCTCTCAGCGGTCTGGAAATGTTATTTCATGCATGAGAGAGGATGGTTTAACAATTGTTATTCGTCAGAATTTTCCGAAAATCATATTCGAATTTTCGCGTTTTCTGGACACAGGTACCGCACATGCCCGCGTTGAAATATATATTTAATTACAACCATTGGTCACAGCGGTCTGAAAATGTTATTGCATGCATGAGAGAGGATGAATTGATAATTGTTATTCGCCAGAATTTTCCGGAAATCATATTCGAATTTTCGCGTTTTCTGGACACAGGGTAGGGCACATGCCCGCGTTGAAACATATATTCAATTACAACCATTGCTCTCAGCGGTCTGAATATGTTATCTCATGCATGAGAGAGGATGGATTAACAATTGTTATTTGTCAGAATTTTCCGAAAATCATATTCGAATTCTCTTGTTTTATGGACACAGGTACCGCACATGCCCGCGGTGTTACATATATTTAATTACAACCATTGGTCACAGCGGTCTGAAAATGTTATTTCATGCATGAGAGAGGATGAATTGAGAATTGTTATTCACCAGAATTTTCCGAAAATCATATTCGAATTTTCCCGTTTTCTGGACACAGGGTAGGGCACATACCCGCGTTTAAACATATATTTAATTACAACCATTGCTCTCAGCGGTCTGAAAATGTTATTTCATGCATGAGAGGGGATCAATTAACAATTGTTATTTGTGCAGAATTTCCGAAAATCATATTCGAATTTTCCCGTTTTCTGGACACAGGGTACGGGCACATGCCCGCGATTGAAACATATATTTAATCACAACCATTGCTCTCAGCGGTCTGAAAATGTTATTTCATGCATGAGAGAGGATGAATTAAATATTGTTATTTGTCAGAATTTTCCGAAAATCATATTCGAATTTTCCCGTTTTCTGGACACAGGGTAGGACACATGCCCGCGTTGAAACATATATTTAATTACAATCATTGGTCACAGCGGTCTGAAAATGTTATTGCATGCATGAGAGAGGATGAATTAACAATTGTTATTTGCCAGAATATACCGAAAATCATATTCGAATTTTCGCGTTTTCTGGACACAGGGTAGGGCACATGCCCGCGTTGAAACATATATTTAATTACAATCATTGGTCACAGCGGTCTGAAAATGTTATTCCATGCATGAGAGAGGATGAATCGACAATTGTTATCCGCCAGAATTTTCCGAAAATCATATTCGAATTTTCCCGTTTTCTGGACACAGGGTAGGGCACATGCCCGCGTTGGAACATATATTTAATTACAACCATTGCTCTCAGCGGTCTGAAAATGTTATTGCATGCATGAGAGAGGATGAATTGACAATTGTTATTCGCCAGAATTTTCCGAAAATCATATTCGAATTTTCCCGTTTTTTGGACACAGGGTAGGGCACATGCCCTCGTTTAAACATATATTTAATTACAACCATTGGTCACAGCGATCTGAAAATGTTATTCCAAGCATGAGAGGAGGATGAATTAACAATTGTTAATTGTCAGAATTTTCCGAAAATCATATTCGAATTTTCCCGTTTTCTGGACACAGGTACCGCACATGCCCGCATTGAAACATATATTTAATTACAACCATTGGTCACAGCGGTCTGAAAATGTTATTGCATGCATGAGAGAGGATGAATTAACAATTGTTATTTGTCAGAATTTTCCGAAAATCATATTCGAATTTTCGCGTTTTCTGGACACAGGTACCGCACATGCCCGCGGTGAAACATATATTTAATTACAACCATTGGTCACAGCGGTCTGAAAATGTTATTGCATGCATGAGAGAGGATGAATGGACAATTGTTATTCGCCAGAATTTTCCGAAAATCATATTCGAATTTTCCCGTTTTCTGGACACAGGGTAGGGCACATACCCGCGTTTAAACATATATTTAATTACAACCATTGCTTTCAGCGGTCTGGAAATGTTATTTCATGCATGAGAGAGGATGGATTAACAATTGTTATTCGTCAGAATTTTCCGAAAATCATATTCGAATTTTCCCGTTTTCTGGACACAGGGTAGGGCACATACCCGCGTTTAAACATATATTCAATTACAACCATTGCTCTCAGCAGTCTGAAAATGTTATTGCATGCATGAGAGAGGATGAATTGACAATTGTTATCCGCCAGAATTTTCCGAAAATCAAATTCGAATTTCCCCGTTTTCTGGACACAGGGTAGGGCACATGCCCGCGTTTAAACATATATTCAATTACAACCATTGCTCTCAGCGGTCTGAAAATGTTATTTCATGCATGAGAAGGGATCAATTAACAAATGTTATTCGTCAGAATTTTCCGAAAATCATATCCGAATTTTCCCGTTTTCTGGACACAGGGTAGGGCACATGCCCGCGTTGAAACATATATTTAATTACAACCATTGGTCACAGCGGTCTGAAAATGTTATTGCATGCATGAGAAGGGATCACTTAACAATTGTTATTTGCCAGAATTCTCCGAAAATCATATTCGAATTTTCCCGTTTTTTGGACACAGGGTAGGGCACATGCCCGCGTTGAAACATATATTTAATTACAACCATTGCTCTCAGCGGTCTGAAAATGTTATTGCATGCATGAGAGAGGATGAATTAACAATCGTTATTTGTCAGAATTTTCCGAAAATCATATTCGAATTTTCCCGTTTTCTGGACACAGGTACCGCACATGCCCGCGTTGAAACATATATTTAATTACAACCATTGCTCTCAGCGGTCTGAAAATGTTATTTCATGCATGAGAGAGGATGAATTGACAATTGTTATCCGCCAGAATTTTCCGAAAATCATATTCGAATTTTCCCGTTTTCTGGACACAGGGTAGGGCACATGCCCGCGTTTGAACATATATTTAATTACAACCATTGCTCTCAGCGGTCTGAAAATGTTATTTCATGCATGAGAAGGGATCAATTAACGGATGTTATTCGTCAGAATTTTCCGAAAATCATATCCGAATTTTCCCGTTTTCTGGACACAGGGTAGGGCACATGCCCGCGTTTAAACATATATTTAATTACAACCATTGCTCTCAGCGGTCTGAAAATGTTATTTCATGCATGAGAAGGGATCAATTAACAATTGTTATTCGTCAGAATTTTCCGAAAATCATATTCGAATATTCCCGTTTTCTGGACACAGGGTAGGGCACATGCCCGCGTTCAAACATATATTTAAATACAACCATCGCTCTCAGCGGTCTTAAAATGTTATTTCATGCATGAGAAGGGATCAATTAACAAATGTTATTCGTCAGAATTTTCCGAAAATCATATAAGAATTTTCTCGTTTTCTGGACACAGGGTAGGGCACATGCCCGCGTTTAAACATATATTTAATTACAACCATTGCTCTCAGCGGTCTGAAAATGTTATTTCATGCATGAGAGTGGATAGATTAACAATTATTGTTATTCGTCAGAATTTTCCGAAAATCATATTCGAATTTTCCCGTTTTCTGGACACAGGGTAGGGCACATGCCCGCGTTTAAACATATATTTAATTTCAACCATCGCTCTCAGCGGTCTAAAAATGTTATTTCATGCATGAGAAGGGATCAATTAACAGATGTTATTCGTCAGAATTTTCCGAAAATCATATTCGAATTTTCCCGTTTTCTGGACACAGGGTAGGGCACATGCCCGCGTTCAAACATATATTTAATTACAACCATTGCTCTCAGCGGTCTGAAAATGTTATTTCATGCATGAGAAGGGATCAATTGACAAATGTTATTCGTCAGAATTTTCCGAAAATCATATCCGAATTTTCCCGTTTTCTGGACACAGGGTAGGGCACATGCCCGCGTTTAAACATATATTTAATTACAACCATTGCTCTCAGCGGTCTGAAAATGTTATTTCATGCATGAGAAGGGATCAATTAACAATTGTTATTCGTCAGAATTTTCCGAAAATCATATTCGAATATTCCCGTTTTCTGGACACAGGGTAGGGCACATGCCCGCGTTTAAACATATATTCAATTACAACCATTGCTCTCAGCGGTCTGAAAATGTTATTTCATGCATGAGAAGGGATCAATTAACGGATGTTATTCGTCAGAATTTTCCGAAAATCATATAGAATTTTCCTCGTTTTCTGGACACAGGGTAGGGCACATGCCCGCGTTTAAACATATATTTAATTACAACCATTGCTCTCAGCGGTCTGAAAATGTTATCTCATGCATGAGAGAGGATGGATTAACAATTGTTATTCGTCAGAATTTTCCGAAAATCATATAAGAATTTTCCTCGTTTTCTGGACATAGGGTGGGGCACATGCCCGCGTTTAAACATATATTCAATTACAACCATTGCTCTCAGCGGTCTGAGAATGTTATTTCATGCATGAGGAGGGATCAATTAACAATTGGTATTCGTCATAATTTTCCGAAAATCATATTCGAATTTTCCCGTTTTCTGGACATAGGGTAGGGCACATGCCCTCGTTTAAACATATATTAATTCACAACCATTGCTCTCAGTAGTCTTAAAATGTTATTTCATGCATGAGAAGGGATCAATTAACAATTGTTAGTCGTCAGATTTTCCGAAAATCATATTCGAATTTTCCTCGTTTTCTGGACATAGGGTAGGGCACATGCCCGCGTTTAAACATATATTAAATTACAACCATTGCTCTCAGCGGTCTGAAAATGTTATTTCATGCATGAGAGAGGATGAATTAACAATTGTTATTTGTCAGAATTTTCCGAAAATCATATTCGAATTTTCGCGTTTTCTGGACACAGGGTAGGGCACATGCCCTCGTTTAAACATATATTTGATTACAACCATTGGTCACAGCGATCTGAAAATGTTATTCCAAGCATGAGAAAGGATGAATTGACAGTTGTTATTTGCCAGAATTTTTCGAGTATCATATTCGTATTTTCCCGTTTTCTGGACACGGGGTAGGGCACATGCCCGCGTTAAAACATATATTTAATTACAACCATTGCTCTCAGCGGTCTGAAAATGTTATTTCATGCATGAGAAGGGATCAAATTACAATTGTTATTCGTCAGAATTCTCCGAAAATCATATTCGAATTTTCGCGTTTTCTGGACACAGGGTAGGGCACATGCCCGCGTTGAAACATATATTTAATTACAACCATCGGTCACAGCGGTCTGAAAATGTTATTCCAAGCATGAGAGGAGGATGAATTAACAATTGTTAATTGTCAGAATTTTCCGAAAATCATATTCGAATTTTCCCGTTTTCTGGACACAGGGTACCGCACATGCCCGCGTTGAAACATATATTTAATTACAACCATTGCTCTCAGCGGTCTGAAAATGTTATTGCATGCATGAGAGAGGATGAATTAACAATTGTTATTTGTCAGAATTTTCCGAAAATCATATTCGAATTTTCCCGTTTTCTGGACACAGGTACCGCACATGCCCGCGTTGAAACATATATTTAATTACAACCATTGCTCTCAGCGGTCTGAAAATGTTATTGCATGCATGAGAGAGGATGAATTGACATTTGTTATTCGCCAGAATTTTCCGAAAATCATATTCGAATTTTCCCGTTTTCTGGACACAGGGTAGGGCACATGCCCGCGTTTAAACATATATTTAATTACAACCATTGCTCTCAGCGGTCTGAAAATGTTATTTCATGCATGAGAGAGGATGAATTAACAATTGTTATTCGTCAGAATTTTCCGAGAATCATATTCGAATTTTCCCGTTTTCTGGACACAGGGTAGGGCACATGCCCGCGATGAAACATATATTTAATTACAACCATTGGTCACAGCGGTCTGAAAATGTTATTGCATGCATGAGAAGGGATCACTTAACAATTGTTATTTGCCAGAATTCTCCGAAAATCATATTCGAATTTTCCCGTTTTTTGGACACAGGGTAGGGCACATGCCCGCGTTTAAACATATATTTAATTACAACCATTGCTCTCAGCGGTCTGAAAATGTTATTGCATGCATGAGAGAGGATGAATTAACAATCGTTATTTGTCAGAATTTTCCGAAAATCATATTCGAATTTTCCCGTTTTCTGGACACAGGTACCGCACATGCCCGCGTTGAAACATATATTTAATTACAACCATTGCTCTCAGCGGTCTGAAAATGTTATTGCATGCATGAGAAGGGATCACTCAACAATTGTTATTCGCCAGAATTCTCCGAAAATCATATTCGAATTTTCCCGTTTTTTGGACACAGGGTAGGGCACATGCCCGCGTTTGAACATATATTTAATTACAACCATTGCTCTCAGCGGTCTGAAAATGTTATTTCATGCATGAGAAGGGATCAATTAACAATTGTTATTCGTCAGAATTCTCCGAAAATCATATTCGAATTTTCCCGTTTTTTGGACACAGGGTAGGGCACATGCCCGCGTTGAAACATATATTTAATTACAACCATTGCTCTCAGCGGTCTGAAAATGTTATTCCATGCATGAGAAGGGATCACCTAACAATTGTTATTTGTCAGAATTTTCCGAAAATCATATTCGAATTTTCCCGTTTTCTGGACACAGGTACCGCACATGCCCGCATTGAAACATATATTTAATTACAACCATTGGTCACAGCGGTCTGAAAATGTTATTGCATGCATGAGAGAGGATGAATTAACAATTGTTATTTGTCAGAATTTTCCGAAAATCATATTCGAATTTTCGCGTTTCCTGGACACAGGTACCGCACATGCCCGCGGTGAAACATATATTCAATTACAACCATTGGTCACAGCGGTCTGAAAATGTTATTGCATGCATGAGAGAGGATGAATGGACAATTGTTATCCGCCAGAATTTTCCGAAAATCATATTCGAATTTTCCCGTTTTCTGGACACAGGTACCGCACATGCCCGCATTGAAACATATATTTAATTACAACCATTGGTCACAGCGGTCTGAAAATGATATTGCATGCATGAGAAGGGATCACTTAACAATTGTTATTTGCCAGAATTTTCCGAAAATCATATTCGAATTTTCCCGTTTTCTGGACACAGGGTAGGGCACACGCCCGCGTTGAAACATATATTTAATTACAATCATTGCTCTCAGCGGTCTGAAAATGTTATTTCATGCATGAGAAGGGATCAATTAACAAATGTTATGCGTCAGAAATTTCCGAAAATCATATTCGAATTTTCGCGTTTTCTGGACACGGGGTAGGACACATGCCCGCGTTTGAACATATATTTAATTACAACCATTGCTCTCAGCGGTCTGAAAATGTTATTTCATGCATGAGAAGGGATGAATTAACAAATGTTATTTGTCAGAATATTTCCGAAAATCATATTCGAATTTTCCCGTTTTTCTGGACACAGGGTAGGGCACATGCCCGCGTTTAAACATATATTTAATTACAACCATTGCTCTCAGCGATCTGAAAATGTTATTTCATGCATGAGAAGGGATCAATTAACAATTGTTATCCGTCAGAATTTTCCGAAAATCATATTCGAATTTTCCCGTTTTCTGGACATAGGGTAGGGCACATGCCCGCGTTTAAACATATATTTAAATACAACCATTGCTCTCAGCGGTCTGAAAATGCTATTTCATGCATTAGAAAGGATCAATTAACAATTGTTATTCGTCAGAATTTTCCGAAAATCATATTCGAATTTCCCGTTTTCTGGACACAGGGTAGGGCACATGCCCGCGTTTAAACATATATTTAATTACGACCATTGCTCTCAGCGGTCTGAAATAGTTATTTCATGCATGGGAAGGGATCAATTAACAATTGTTATTCGTCAGAATTTTCCGAGAATCATATTCGAATTTTCCCGTTTTCTGGACATAGGGTAGGGCACATGCCCACGTTTAAACATATATTTGATTACAACCATTGCTCTCAGCGGTCTGAAAATGTTATTGCATGCATAAGAGAGGATGAATTGAAATTGTTATTTGCCAGAATTTTCCGAAAATCATATTCGAATTTTCCCGTTTTCTGGACACAGGATAGGGCACATACCCGCGTTTGAACATATATATAAATACAACCATCACTCTCAGCGGTCTGAAAATGTTATTTCATGCATGAGAAGGGATCAATTAACAGATGTTATTCGTCAGAATTTTCCGAAAATCATATAAGAATTTTCCCATTTTCTGGACACTGGGTAGGACACATGCCCGCGGTGAAACATATATTTGATTACAACCATCGCTCAGCGGTCTGAGAATGTTATTTCATGCATGAGGAGGGATCAATTAACAATTGTTATTCATCAGAATTTTCCGAAAATCATATTCGAATTTTCCCGTTTTCTGGACATGGGGTAGGGCACATGCCCTCGTTTAAACATATATTAATTCACAACCATTGCTCTCAGTGGTCTAAAAATGTTATTTCATGCATGAGAAGGGATCAATTAACAATTGTTATTCGTCAGAATTTTCCGAAAATCATATTCGAATATTCCCGTTTTCTGGACACAGGGTAGGGCACATGCCCGCGTTTAAACATATATTTAATCACAACCATTGCTCTCAGCGGTCTGAAAATGTTATTTCATGCATGAGAGAGGATGAATTAACAATTGTTATTTGTCAGAATTTTCCGAAAATCATATTCGAATTTTCGCGTTTTCTGGACACAGGGTAGGGCACATGCCCGCGTTTAAACATATATTTAATTACAACCATTGGTCACAGCGATCTGAAAATGTTATTGCATGCATGAGAGAGGATGAATTGACAGTTGTTATTTGCCAGAATTTTCCGAAAATCATATTCGAATTTTCCCGTTTTCTGGACACAGGGTAGGGCACATGCCCGCGTTGAAACATATATTTAATTACAACCATTGCTCTCAGCGGTCTGAAAATGTTATTTCATGCATGAGAGAGGATGGTTTAACAATTGTTATTCGTCAGAATTTTCCGAAAATCATATTCGAATTTTCGCGTTTTCTGGACACAGGGTAGGGCACATGCCCGCGTTTAAACATATATTTAATTACAACCATTGGTCACAGCGGTCTGAAAATGTTATTCCAAGCATGAGAGGAGGATGAATTAACAATTGTTATTTGTCAGAATTTTCCGAAAATCATATTCGAATTTTCCCGTTTTCTGGACACAGGTACCGCACATGCCCGCATTGAAACATATATTTAATTACAACCATTGGTCACAGCGGTCTGAAATGTTATTGCATGCATGAGAGAGGATGAATTAACAATTGTTATTTGTCAGAATTTTCCGAAAATCATATTCGAATTTTCGCGTTTTCTGGACACAGGTACCGCACATGCCCGCGGTGAAACATATATTCAATTACAACCATTGCTCTCAGCGGTCTGAAAATGTTATTTCATGCATGAGAGAGGATGAATGAACAATTGTTATTCGTCAGAATTTTTCGAAAATCATATTCGAATTTTCCCGTTTTCTGGACATAGGTACGGACACATGCGCGCGTTGAAACATATATTTAATTACAATCATTGGTCACAGCGGTCTGAAAATGTTATTGCATGCATGAGAGAGGATGAACTAACAATTGTTATTTGCCAGAATATACCGAAAATCATATTCGAATTTTCGCGTTTCCTGGACACAGGGTAGGGCACATGCCCGCGTTGAAACATATATTTAATTACAACCATTGGTCACAGCGATCTGAAAATGTTATTCCATGCATGAGAGAGGATGAATTGACAATTGTTATCCGCCAGAATTTTCCGAAAATCATATTCGAATTTTCCCGTTTTCTGGACACAGGGTAGGGCACATGCCCGCGTTGAAACATATATTTAATTACAACCATTGCTCTAAGCGGTCTGAAAATGTTATTGCATGCATGAGAGAGGATGAATTGACAATTGTTATTCGCCAGAATTTTCCGAAAATCATATTCGAATTTTCCCGTTTTCTGGACACAGGGTAGAGCACATGCCCGCGTTTAAACATATATTTATTACAACCATTGCTCTCAGCGGTCTGAAAATGTTATTTCATGCATGAGAAGGGATCAATCAACAAATGTTATTCGTCAGAATTTTCCGAAAATCATATCCGAATTTTCCCGTTTTCTGGACACAGGGTAGGGCACATGCCCGCGTTTAAACATATATTTAATTACAACCATTGCTCTCAGCGGTCTGAAAATGTTATTTAATGCATGAGAAGGGATCAATTAACAATTGTTATTCGTCAGAATTTTCCGAAAATCATATTCGAATTTTCGCGTTTTCTGGACACAGGTACCGCACATGCCCGCGTTGAAACATATATTTAATTACAACCATTGCTCACAGCGGTCTGAAAATGTTATTGCATGCATGAGAAGGGATCACTTAACAATTGTTATTCGCCAGAATTCTCCGAAAATCATATTCGAATTTTCCCGTTTTTTGGACACAGGGTAGGGCACATGCCCGCGTTGAAACATATATTTAATTACAACCATTGCTCTCAGCGGTCTGAAAATGTTATTGCATGCATGAGAGAGGATGAATTGACAATTGTTATTCACCAGAATTTCCCGAAAATCATATTCAAATTTTCCCGTTTTCTGGACACAGGGTAGGGCACATGCCCGCGTTTAAACATATATTTAATTACAACCATTGCTCTCAGCGGTCTGAAAATGTTATATCATGCATGAGAGAGGATGGATTAACAAATGTTATTCGTCAGAATTTTCCGAAAATCATATCCGAATTTTCCCGTTTTCTGGACACAGGGTAGGGCACATGCCCGCGTTTAAACATATATTCAATTACAACCATTGCTCTCAGCGGTCTGGAAATGTTATTGCATGCATGAGAGAGGATGAATTAACAATAGTTATTCGTCAGAATTTTCCGAAAATCATATTCGAATTTTCCCGTTTTCTGGACACAGGGTAGGGCACATGCCCGCATTGAAACATATATTTAATTACAACCATTGGTCACAGCGGTCTGAAAATGTTATTGCATGCATGAGAGAGGATGAATTAACAATTGTTATTTGTCAGAATTTTCCGAAAATCATATTCGAATTTTCGCGTTTCCTGGACACAGGTACCGCACATGCCCGCGGTGAAACATATATTTAATTACAACCATTGGTCACAGCGGTCTGAAAATGTTATTGCATGCATGAGAGAGGATGAATGGACAATTGTTATTTGTCAGAATTTTCCGAAAATCATATTCGAATTTTCCCGTTTTCTGGACACAGGTACCGCACATGCCCGCATTGAAACATATATTCAATTACAACCATTGGTCACAGCGGTCTGAAAATGTTATTGCATGCATGAGAGAGGATGAATTAACAATTGTTATTTGCCAGAATTCTCCGAAAATCATATTCGAATTTTCCCGTTTTTTGGACACAGGGTAGGGCACATGCCCGCGTTTAAACATATATTTAATAACAACCATTGCTCTCAGCGGTCTGGAAATGTTATTGCATGCATGAGAGAGGATGAATTGACAATTGTTATTCACCAGAATTTCCCGAAAATCATATTCGAATTTTCCCGTTTTCTGGACACAGGGTAGGGCACATACCCGCGTTTAAACATATATTTAATTACAACCATTGCTCTCAGCGGTCTGGAAATGTTATTTCATGCATGAGAGAGGATGGATTAACAATTGTTATTCGTCAGAATTTTCCGAAAATCATATTCGAATTTTCGCGTTTTCTGGACACAGGGTAGGGCACATGCCCGCGTTGAAACATATATTTAATTACAACCATTGCTCTAAGCGGTCAGAAAATGTTATTTCATGCATGAGAGAGGATCAATTAACAATTGTTATTCGTCAGAATTTTCCGAAAATCATATTCGAATTTTCCCGTTTTCTGGACACAGGGTAGGGCACATGCCCGCGTTGAAACATATATTTAATCACAACCATTGCTCTCAGCGGTCTGAAAATGTTATTGCATGCATGAGAGAGGATGAATTGACAATTGTTATTCGCCAGAATTTTCCGAAAATCATATTCGAATTTTCCCGTTTTCTGGACACAGGGTAGGGCACATGCCCGCGTTTAAACATATATTTAATTACAACCATTGCTCTCAGCGGTCTGAAAATGTTATTTCATGCATGAGAAGGGATCAATTAACAAATGTTATTCGTCAGAATTTTCCGAAAATCATATCCGAATTTTCCCGTTTTCTGGACACAGGGTAGGGCACATGCCCGCTTTCAAACATATATTCAAGTACAACCATTGCTCTCAGCGGTCTGAAAATGTTATTTCATGCATAAGAAGGGATCACTCAACAATTGTTATTTGTCAGAATTTTCCGAAAATCATATTCGAATTTTCCCGTTTTCTGGACACAGGTACCGCACATGCCCGCATTGACACATATATTTAATTACAACCATTGGTCACAGCGGTCTGAAAATGTTATTGCATGCATGAGAGAGGATGAATTGACAATTGTTATTTGCCAGAATTTTCTGAAAATCATATTCGAATTTTCGCGTTTTCTGGACACAGGGTAGGGCACATGCCCGCGTTGAAACATATATTTAATCACAATCATTGCTCTCAGCGGTCTGAAAATGTTATTTCATGCATGAGAAGGGATCAATTAACAATTGTCATTCGTCAGAATTTTCCGAAAATCATATTCGAATTTTCCCGTTTTCTGGACACAGGTACCGCACATGCCCGCATTGACACATATATTTAATTACAACCATTGGTCACAGCGGTCTGAAAATGTTATTGCATGCATGAGAGAGGATGAATTGACAATTGTTATTTGCCAGAATTTTCTGAAAATCATATTCGAATTTTCGCGTTTTCTGGACACAGGGTAGGGCACATGCCCGCGTTGAAACATATATTTGATTACAACCATTGCTCTCAGCGGTCTGAAAATGTTATTTCATGCATGAGAAGGGATCAATTAACAATTGTTATTCGTCAGAATTTTCCGAAAATCATATTCGAATTTTCGCGTTTCCTGGACACAGGGTAGGGCACATGCCCGCGTTTAAACATATATTTAATTACAACCATTGCTCTCAGCGGTCTGAAAATGTTATTTCATGCATGAGAGAGGATGAAAAAACAGTTGTTATTTTCCAGAATTTTCCGAAAATCATATTCGAATTTTCGCGTTTTCTGGACACAGGGTAGGGCACATGCCCGCGTTGAAACATATATTTAATTACAACCATTGGTCACAGCGGTCGGAAAATGTTATTGCATGCATGAGAGAGGATGAATTGACAATTGTTATTTGCCAGAATTTTTCGAAAATCATATTCGAATTTTCGTGTTTTCTGGACACAGGGTAGGGCACATGCCCGCGTTGAAACATATATTTCATAACTACCATTGCTCTCAGCGGTCTGAAAATGTTATTGCATGCATGAGAGAAGATAAATTGACAATTGTTATTTTTCAGAATTTTCCGAAAATCATATTCGAATTTTCCCTGTTTTCTGGACACAGGGTAGGGCACATGCCCGCGTTGAAACATATATTTGATTACAACCAATGGACACAGCGGTCTGAAAATGTTGTTGCATGCATGAGAGAGGATGAATTAACTATTGTTATTCGTCAGAATTTTCCGAAAATCATATTCGAATTTTCGCGTTTTCTGGACACAGGGTAGGGCACATGCCCGCGTTGAAACATATATTTAATTACAACCATTGCTCTCAGCGGTCTGAAAATGTTATTTCATGCATGAGAGAGGATGAATTGACAGTTGTTATTTGTCAGAATTTTCCGAAAATCATATTCGAATTTTCGCGTTTTCTGGACACAGGGTAGGGCACATGCCCGCGTTGAAACATATATTTCATAACTACCATTGCTCTCAGCGGTCTGAAAATGTTATTGCATGCATGAGAGAAGATAAATTGACAATTGTTATTTTTCAGAATTTTCCGAAAATCATATTCGATTTTCCCTGTTTTCTGGACACAGGGTAGGGCACATGCCCGCGTTGAAACATATATTTGATTACAACCAATGGACACAGCGGTCTGAAAATGTTGTTGCATGCATGAGAGAGGATGAATTAACTATTGTTATTTGCCAGAATTTTCCGAAAATCATATTCGAATTTTCGCGTTTTCTGGACACAGGGTAGGGCACATGCCCGCGTTGAAACATATATTTAATTACAACCATTGCTCTCAGCGGTCTGAATATGTTATTTCATGCATGAGAGAGGATGAATTGACAATTGTTATTTGTCAGAATTTTCCGAAAATCATATTCGAATTTTCGCGTTTTCTGGACACAGGGTAGAGCAAAAGGCCGCGTTTAAACATATATTAAATTACAACCATTGCTCTCATCGGTCTGAAGTTGTTATTGCATGCATGAGAGAGGATGAATTGACAATTGTTATTTGCCAGAATTATCCGAAAATCATATTCGAATTTTCCCGTTTTCTGGACACAGGGTACCGCACATGCCCGCGTTGAAACATATATTTCATTTTTACCATTGCTCTCAGCGGTCTGAAAATGTTATTGCATGCATGAGAGAGGATGAATTGACAATTGTTATTTGTCAGAATATTCTGAAAATCATATTAGAATTTTCCTGTTTCAAAATATAGTCCAACGGCAAAAGTGCCGTGAATCCCTCAAAATATACTTTAAAAGAATACACCACTAGAGGAATATTTTAATATATTTCATCCACCGCACTCTGTATTGATTCGTTGTCGTTCCATTGAGGCTGTCGATTAGCAGGCTGTGGCTAATGACAGTTCCAAGAAGTTGCAAGCCTGCCACAAACTAGCCAATCAGGAGATTACTCACAATCTGCTTTGTGAGAATATGCTAAACAGTCTTAACTGGAACAAGGAAAACTGATAGATATGATAAGGTCTACGGCCTTGAATAAGTTAATAGCAGAACTGAAAACAAGTTCAGTGAAATAGCAGTGTTTTGGTGGTAACTTCTGAACAGTATGAGATGTAGAAATTCTGATACATAAGGCAATTCTTTCTTACACTCAGTATTGTATTTACTACTTAACTTTGTATGTATATTAACAGAATTGGATAAGTGTTACTATATTATTGTGTTGTAATGCAAAATATGTATTCATAACATTGTGTTTAAACTTGAAAAAGGAAAAAAGTAAATGAATAAATAAATATCGGGGGAAATACAGATATTTGTAATGCCCCCAAGATGGTATAATATACAACTATCTGACTCATTTCGTCAACCGTATGCAGCTAAATATCACATATTTTATCCGCTTGACAATTAGGCGCTATAAGATGAATAGTTATAACTTATAATATTCTGAAGGTATTAAATTTATCTGTGTTTCCCCCGAATAAGAATTCTAGTACCTCATACCGTTCTTAAGTGTTCACTAATATGCTGATACTTCATTCACTCTCAAAAGAGGCTTCTGTCAAAAGACATGACAGCCCTGTAACTAGACTTTAACAAATAATTACAGTATTAATTTTTCCAATTTTAGAGAAAACTATAAATTATTATCTTCATTTTAGAAATTATAATTAATTTATTTATCCTCCAGGACTTTTTTCCAAGTGGTGACGTAGACAATACTCGATTCTGTTCATGTTTGTACACAGAATCGGTAATGCCTACGTCACGAGGTCCTGGAGGACAACATGAATTAATTATGATTTCTGAAATTGAGATGATAATTTCTTGTTTTCTATAAAATTATGCAATAATTATCGACATTATTCACTGAAATACAGATCCAGGGTTGTGATTGCCTTTAAGACTCGTAACTCTGTATATAATAAGACGAACAAACAAATATAAGTGACTTGTAATTGATTTCCAAACTGTTTCGATTAAAACGATTCAAGGTACAGGTAGACGTCAAATATTTGAACATATTCAGGCTGAGTCGGTTTTCCCAGCTCTGTTAAAACGTGATTATTAATAATAATAACTCTTTATTTAGCTAGCTAGCTATTACACATTCACAGTACATTACGAACAAAAATTAATAATACAAACATAATTTAACAAATAATTGACTCATTGACTAAAATAAAACATACGTTTGTCTCATTAAATTTGGAATTCAAAATACTTTACTTGAGACAATTTTCACGTTTGGCTGTTGGTTAGATCCAGTATTGAATATTAATTGCTTAATCACTTCAAAAACACTTAAATAGTCGGGTTATGTGGGCTAAAAAATTGTGTTCAAATTAATAATCGATCATCAATAATAATATCTAATTCATTAGCTGTATTTTAAACTTACATTGCGTTTCATACATTGTCAAGAATGAAATTAATTGAATTAAAATACATGAAAGTTGCAAAAAAAATGTTCTCTGCAAAATAAAAATGAAATTCCTTATCAAAATGAATCTATATCAATACATGAATGAAATTAATTGAATTAAAATATATGAAAGTTGCAAAAAAAATGTTCTCTGCAAAATAAAAATGAAATTCCTTATCAAAATGAATCTATATCAATACATGATGACATGTCAATCTGTCTAGACTATTTAATAATATGATTAGTGATTATCATACTTGAGTTAATAACGCTGACATACATTGAGTTAGTTTTATCTCTCCACCTTAATCTTGTGATCTGTTTTATCGGTGGGAAATCACGAGTCATCTTTACTGATGAAGGTGTGATCTGCAATTAAGGTCAGAACCAGACAAAACAAGAACCCCTTGATGTAATCTTGCTTGTTTTATAGCGACAAGTCACTTCAATAAATCACTCGAAGACGAGATCAAGTAAATCGTCTCTACAAAAGTCAATCTCCGAACCACGACATTTCTAGACGATCGAGCGTGGAGAAGATTCATACCGGCACATGTAGCGCAGTGGTCAAGGGGGTGCAGGCACGGTGGTTAGAAAAATAGAGAAATTCACCTTAATCGATTTTTTTCCATGTTCAAAAATCAGTGTAATTGAATGAAAAGTTCACATCTACAAGATAATGTCATGCTCTTTAATTAATATGACGTTGTATTTCAGTGAATTCAATCAGTTTTGAGATGATACGTCAATGAATAAAATGAATGTGATGAAATTCATTGACGTATTATCTCAAAACTGATTGAATTCACGAAAATAAATAAACATATTAATTAAAGAGCATAAAATTATCGTGGAGATATGAACTTTTCATTCAATTACACTGATTTTTTCAACATAGAAAAAAAATGAGTGAAGGTGAATTTCTCCATTTTTATAACCACCGTGCATGAACACGCTCGCTTCATGTGATCTGGGAAACGAGAGGAATTTCGATCCCCGCCGCCGACCATCTTAACAGAGGTTTCTCATGGTTTACCTCTGTAGTCTAGGCTAATGCCGGGATGGTTCCTACAATAAGTCGGCCATGACCGCTTCCTTCTTCCTTCTCTTACCCAAGAAACCTTCATCTCATCATCTCATTAATCATCCATCCGACGCCAATAGATCTGCGCTATCATTACATTATCATTATCATCATAATGCGCTCCCAAATGCTAATATGGCAGACGACTGGTTACAAAAGACCAGTCAACAATGTAGCATTTGGAGGGGGCGCATGCGCGGTGCTTATAAAAATAGAGAATTTCATCTTCGCCATTTTTGTCCAGGTTCACGAACCAGTCTATAATTGAATAAAAAGTAAATCAATTCCAATGTGATTCCATGCTCTTTGATTGAAATGACATTCTATATATATAGAGATCTAATAAAGGTAGGCCCTGAACCGTTTTTTTGTATGTGAATCCTTTCCAGTCGGAACTCACACTCAGAAATTCCTCTGAACCTTATTTTAATCGATTACGATTATACAAAAAGCTGCTTACTATCTGAAGGAAACTGTTGGTTAAGAAGCAATATAGGCCTACCACAAATCCGCTCATTTCCTGCCAATTGGTCACAATCCCAGATAACGTGAGGCGAATTCTCTCACGTCTTGTTGATACGTTGTTTTGTTTTTATCGAGTTGGCCAATGTGCGGTTAGCAAACATCATTCGACAGGATCTACAGCATCCGAACAGAAGCAGGTCTCCTAGCAACACACACTCAGGTAAATATAAATCTAAAAATCTAAAATAAACTTATTTAAACTACCAACTACCTTTCAATCGGTACCGCATAGGTTTTGTCTAGTCTTTGCCAACTTTTAATTGATCAGCTTCAAACCATTTTTGAATTCAAATAATACAATTTTTGAATTCAAATAATACAATTTTCGAACAAATACCAGGTCAATTTCGTTTCTACTCTTTACTATAACACTAGTGTCATTTGCGTATTGCACTACCTCATATATATTTCCAGGCATATTTGCGACCAGATCGTTAGCATAATATAGAAAATGATACTGGTCCCAGAACTGATCCTTGGGGGAAGCCATATTTGACGGTTTACCATCTTGAAATCTCCTTTTCACTTATTTGAACCCTAAGATGTCTCCCAGATATGGGATGGGGTCCGTAACTTCAACATATTGCTTCAACTCATGCAGTCAACTAAGGCACCGCATTAGAAACTAAAGTCACCGTCGGGCGTGGGTGCGAGTCCCGCATAAGGCATGCATTTTTATAAACGTCCTTTCACTTATCAACACTTCATAGTTTCATTACCACCCGCTCATTCGTACCCCGTATGACCTATCTGTTGGTGGGGTCTCCAGGATGGGGTTACGAGGCAGTCTGGCCGTGCTGCTATTGGCCATGTCCGGCCTCGGGGCGGAGGTCCGGCGCGTGCCGTCGGTCTTCTGCGAGGAGAGCAACGAGCGCAATCAGACGATCTACGACTTCGACCAGCCAGACATCTGGGGCGTGAAGAACGTCAGTCTGGCGGACTACGCCGGCAAGGTGGGTAGATAGACTGGGCAACTACTGGGGCAGTATGGCAGGACATGGGGCACTATGAGACGACTGGGGCACTATGACAGGACTGGGTCACTATGACAGGAACGGGGCACTGTGACAGGACTGGGACATGACTATGACAAGAAAGGGTCACTATGACAGGAACGGGGCACTGTGAGAGACATAGGGCAGTTTGGCAGGACATGGGGCACTATGGTAGGACATGGGGCACTATGAGACGACTGGGGCACTATGAGACGACTGGGGCACTATGAGACGACTGGGGCACTATGACAGGACTGGGACATGACTATGACAAGAAAGGGTCACTATGACAGGAACGGGGCACTGTGTCAGGGCTTGGGCACTATGGCAAGTCTGGGACAGTACTTCAATGGTTTGTGGTCAGGGTTCAGATAAGGTTGGATACACAAACCCATGTCACACAACCGAGTCGACTTTATTCCGGTATACGCTCTTTAGGCATCCCATATGTAGAATTTTGAAATTTGAAAAGGTACCAACTGATCTAAAAACAAACTGACCTAAACTTCTACGTCTTGAGTAACCTGTACAGAAGTTGAAGTGGGAGGTTTAACTCCTCCCCTTCAGAAATGTCATTCGACACAAACCTTACCCACCTAACCCTAACCATCCCTAGAGCCTATAGAACATTTGATGGGTGGTGACAGTAATTTGTGAAGAGTCAAACCCCTCAGTTTTACTTTTGAACAGGTTGTTCAAGAAATATAACTTCAGGTCAGTTGGTTTTTAGTGCGGTTGATTTTTAGTACAATTGACAAATCCCCTTGTGAATTGGAGTCGATTTTGGGTCCAATTGAAGTCGAACTGAAGTCGAATTGAATTCGAATTGAAGTCGAATTGAAGTCGAAATGAAGTCTGAATTGATGTGTCCTTGTTCCAGGTGGTGTTGATAGTGAACGTGGCGACCTACTGAGGTTTCACCCCCCACTATCTTGGAATTAATGCACTTCAAAATACATTCCAAGATTTCGTGGTTCTGGGTTTCCCCTGTAATCAGTTTGGTGGGGTAAGTCTATTACTGTAAGACGAGCAGGTCGGGAGCCAAATGGCTAGCGGCTGTCCGTATATAGAGGGATACCTAACGAAACAAATCAGTATGGTCAGTTAACAGGAGACATGCTGAAGAAACCGGAGAGATCCCACATGAAGAGCGTGTTCACAAACAAACTTCATCTCTTATTCTGTTCATACCTTTGTTACTCGTAACACTCATTCATTATTCCCTCTGAATAACGTAAATACACTTGATACGTAATTACATATTACGTAATAGGCATATAAGAAGATGGATAAATGAACAGATAATGTCGTTAACTTCCGTTTGATGTCAAAAGAAGATTACTACAATGAATTTTATTCTGTATGATAATAAATTACCAGTTTTTTATAATTTGGAAAAATAGTTCAATGATTGATTACTAGCTGATGTGGATCGGCTAGTAATCGAATGTCTGATAATCGATTGCCAATCATTGATTAATGATTGTTGACATCCCTAATCAATGCCGTAGATATGTCCTTAGATTACAGCTATCGTACCGATGGATACGTAACCCTTGCTCATTCCTAACGCAGACTCTCTCCGTAGCTGAGAAACATGAGGGTGAATTGTTGAATCTTTTAGTTTTATGTGGTGAATAAAATTCAAATTATTCCGATATTAGGATTATTGTTATCCCCAACGTTCACTTGTATAGCTAATGTAGGTAGGCCTATACTGAGTGAGATATGTTCTACAAATAAGAAGTAGCATTGTAGACAGAACAAATTCTGCCCAAAAGAATTATATGAACTTTTATTTTTGTTTTTCTGTTTTTATCCATCAAGAGGTTGTAAAGGTTATATTTGAAACCAATAACGTGAGATATACGCAGTGCAATAAAGTAGAAACTAGTGTAATTTGTATTGCAATAACTGCACATTTCTGGACTTTTACTAGATAAGATAAGATAAGATTTCTTTACTATTCCAAAGGATTGCACACGACAAAATGTGAATGTATGGCAAAGTCAATACAGATAATTAATGTATATCTAGGTAAATAATGTAACACTCATTCAATACATTCAAACCCCTATGATATGGTGAAGAATACATTTGATATTCACTATTTGAAGATTATTACAATTTTTTAACTTTTGTTTTAATTTTTTTTATGGGTGACACCGACAGAGTGCAATATGTCTTCAAACTCTTTTACTGAATAAACAGGTTTATATGTCTGGTTGCACAGCTCTGGAACACTGTAGCCCATACATCGGTTCGATAGCTGAAATCCACGATCGATATACAAAACATTTGATTGATATTCTTTCAGCAAGAGCCGGGAGCTAACGCGACCGAGATATTGAACGGGATCCGCTATGTCCGTCCAGGAGACGACTTCCAGCCGAACTTCCCGATGTTTGCCAAGATAGAGGTCAACGGAGAGACAGAAAGCCCGTTATTCTCGTTCATCAAGGTAAGCTGGGGGGTTGCCTTCCTGGTCTTTATATACTGGCACTAGATAAGGAGGGAGTCCCTTGCAAGATTCCCTTGTCCAACTCCTGCAAGAGATTTCCACTGTGTATCTCTCTTCAAGGCCACTGCAGGAGGAAACCTAGAATTGAGCCAAAAGCCAACCTAGATTGGAAATGATTGAGAATGAGCGCCTTACATCACAACAGTATAGCTAAACGTTGTTTCAGAGTCAATGTCCGTCAACACGGGACGGCCATGCGCAGAAAGAACGGCTGTTGTACAATCCGTTGAAGAATTCCGACATTCGTTGGAACTTCGAGAAGTTCCTCGTCACGAAGAACGGCCAACCTTACAAACGTTACGACCCCAGTTTCGACCCGCTCGAGATGCAGCAGGACATAAAAGCTCTGCTGAAGATGAAAGCTCAGTACGTTCAGATATAGTCTTAGTTAAGACAAGGGTGTACATGCACGGTGCTTATAAAAATAGAGAAATTCATATTTACCATTTTTTCCTACGTTCACGAACGAAAAGTATATCAACTTCAGGCCAATGCTCTTTAATTGATATGATATCATAATTTTGTGATATTAATCAGTTTTAAGATAAAAACGTAAATGAATTTCATCATATTCTTGGTATTCATTGACATATTATCTTAAAACTGATTAGATTCACAAAAATTAATGTCATGTTGATTTAAAGAGCATAAAATTATCTTGGAGTCGATATACTTTGTATTCAATGATACTGCTTTGCGAAGAGTGTATGAGGGTTGATTTAGTAAAATATCAGTTTGTTGGAGATAATTTTGAAATGGTTTCAATTTTAAATTTCTATTGTATATTGGGTTTAACGACGCACTGTACTGATGACTGGGATCTATTGGCATCCGGGGATGATGTATGGGATGATGGGATGAAAGGTTATTCTATAATGTGTTTTGGACAGTGGGAAGGAGGTCCCAGTATTTACCTGACCGACAGAGGGAAACAACGAAAACATCTGTCAGGAAGGTGGACCATGGGGGGATCAAGCTCCCAGTCTCCTGAATGACGGTTCAGCGTGCTAGCCACTCGAACACTCGTCTCAGTTTTTTAAATGGTTCACGTATCAAAATTCTAATACGAACAAAACACAGATATTTTTAATACGTTTACGACGATACGAGTAAAAATTATCCAATCTATATCGCATAACTTTAACACTGTTTTACAACTAAAAAAAAAACACATTTTTTAGCTGTCAATACCTAATAGACTGATAGAATGTTAGGATCAAAGGTTATTAATTTCATCCTACATCTTTTCGAAGATATTAAAATTATTTTTGTTTCTCCACATTCGAATATCGATCTGATGCCGTTCAAAAGACATCACTATAAAATAGATTTTTCGCTGAATTGACTCGTACTCCTGTTTTATGCCGTGAGAATTCCTTTCGAGCGCATTAGACCGCTCGGTAATTTAACATTTCACGTCTTATTGTCCGACAGTGAGGTTGTCAGCATCAACCCGAGGCTCAAGAAGATCGAATACAAGCCGAGTGCGAGATCTCAGTCGTCGGGCGCTCAGATGAAAGCCGAGTTGGTACTCATCTGGTGCATCGCGGCTTTACTGCTTTCAGCCGTGTAATATCACACGAAACGTGTTCACATTGATGTCAATAATCAGAGGCGGCGGAGGATTATTGAGGGGTCAAGATTGAGTAAGTTGACACATTTTTGACACATATTTTATAGTTGGATATATTTTTATTCTTATGTTCATTGAAAGGTAAAATACGATTTTATAAAGGTTCAAGAAATGAAAAAATCATAAAAATATAATAGCATGATAGGAATGATATTTTTAAATATATTTTATGCGAGGGATAACAAATGTAAATTGAAGATGTTTAATCAGTTCGATTAGTTCTGATTCATCAATACTTGATAGTGTGAACAAAACTAAAAAATCAGGACCCTTACCGCGACTGCCACTTAAAATAATCGTCCTGGGGCTCCTAGGCCCAGCTATAGCTCCAAGATAGTAAGGATTTTGATTGGATAATGTTCTCTAGAAGAGCTAAATACCATGACAAAACAAGCTAATAACAAAGTCACGGTCTCTTAGATCACAAAAATGTGACCTATTTTTAGCCCACCTCAAGAGCATTGCTGGGATTTTGTGTCAACAACAATGGGAACACACGAATACTGAACATGTTGCCATGGTACTAGGCTGTACTAGTGAATAGGAACCAATCTAAGTCCTAGTCTCTTGGTCTCTTGTGGGGAGGTATTCCTGTACAAGATAAACCCAGTTTCAGCTTAAACCTGTGCTAGACGTGTATTGAAAAACCGGTAATAACCCTCTAAAACCGGATTAAATCGTACTGGAATGCACCCAATCAATGGGTACATTCCAGTACTAGGACATTATTTCACGTGGCAGTCGCGGTAAGGGTCCTGTAGGCTGCAATCTTTGTACTATTATTTGTGATTTGTTTAGGTTTTATAGTCATTAATCAAATATAAAGAAGAGACGCATTTTTCCGTTGAGACGTCTATCTCTAAGAGATTATTTCTCAACATATCGTTCCCAGGTTTTGTCAAATGGAACACATTCTTGTAATTAAAGTCTTCCTAAACGGGATGAACAGGATGATTCTGGAGGACTGGGAGTATTTCTGAATGAAGGAGCAACCTGAAACCATACATTGGCCGGTTGTTCTCGATGAGAGTCGAAACTAAGAGTAATTTAGTGCATTACGCCCTTTCTTTGGACTTGGAAATAACTCGCAGTTGTACAGTGTAAGTACAGGAGATTCTGGTTTGTACTGATAAGGAATTATCTTCAATATTTTGATAAATGTATTTTAATAAACACAATTGATCAAATATACGAACAATTAACTGCCAATCAAAAAGTTGTGGTGATTTATTTTCTCGTTTAACTCATTGATTACAATTTATACAGAGCAGTCTTTGTGCCAAAGTTCCCTTTTTTATTTTAAATAATTAAATTGGGGTGGTAAGATCACCCCTGTGGTGCCCTGTCCAAACGATCCTACTTTCATCCTTTTCTGCTTTCATCTTTCATCCTTAATTGGGGAACAATGATTTTGTATCAATTTTCGAAGTGAACAGAAAAAAAAAATATGTTGTAATATTATTTTATACCCTATATATCGTGAAAGAGGTTGGCCATACGGTGACTTTCTGTGGCAAAAACATGGCCGATGCTTTTTTAATGTCCTCTCTCTGTCATAGGCAGGTTATTATGTCATTTTCATGCAAAGTTATGATGAACCAAAATTAGTTCAATGTAAAATGCACATTTAATTAAATTTCGAACCAAGTATGATCTATTGGCGTAATAAGTACACTAACGTGAAAATAGGAAGACTTCATTGGCAAAAACATGGCCGCCAGAGCCCGCATGACCTCTCTCTTTTATAGGCCAATTATGTAGGCTCTCTAGTAATGATTTGGACCTAGCTTCTAGAGGATACTGTCTTCGATTTACTCTTCTAACGCATAGAAGCATTGGTCGTCCCTTTACACATTTTAAACAACGTCTTCGGGAGGCGTAGATAAAGGAGGCAGATAGCCGAAGGCAAGGTTAGATCGAATATCATGTCTTCGCTTCGCACATCGCTCTGTTAGACATAGATAAGGAGACAGATAGCCGAAGGCAAGGTTAGATCGAATGTCCAGTCTTCGCTTCGCACACCACTCTGTTAGACATAGATAAGGAGACAGATAGCCGAAGGCAAGGTTAGATCGAATATCATGTCTTCGCTTCGCACATCACTCTGTTAGACATAGATAAGGAGGCAGATAGCCGAAGGCAAGGTTAGAACGAATGTCCAGTCTTCGCTTCGCACATCCTCTACGTCTTGAGGAGATAAAGGCGTAGATAAAGGAGGCAGATAGCCGAAGGCAAGGTTAGATCGAATATCATGTCTTCGCTTCGCACATCGCTCTGTTAGACATAGATAAGGAGACAGATAGCCGAAGGCAAGGTTAGATCGAATGTCCAGTCTTCGCTTCGCACACCACTCTGTCAGACATAGATAAGGAGACAGATAGCTGAAGGCAAGTTTAGATCGAATAGCATGTCTTCGCTTCGCACATCACTCTGTTAGACATAGATAAGAGACAGATAGCCGAAGGCAAGTTTAGATCGAATAGCATGTCTTCGCTTCGCACATCACTCTGTTAGACATAGATAAGGAGACGATAGCCGAAGGCAAGGTTGGATCGAATGTCCAGTCTTCGCTTCGCTCATCTTCCAAGTCTTCCGGAGGTGAGATGAAGTAGACAGATAGCCGAAGGCAGTTTAGATCGAATATCATGTCTTCGCTTCGCACATCACTCTGTCAGACATAGATAAGGAGACAGATAGCTGAAGGCAAAGTAGGATCTAGCCAGTCGAATGCTTGGTCTTCCCTTTGCACATCCTCTACGTCTTGGGGAGGCGTAGATAAAGGAGTCAGATAGCCGAAGGCAAGGTTAGATCGAATATCATGTCTTCGCTTCGCACATCACTCTGTCAGACATCGATAAGGAGACAGATAGCTGAAGGCAAAGTAGGATCTAGCCAGTCGAATGCTTGGTCTTCCCTTTGCACATCTTCAACAACGTCTTGGGGAGGTGTAGATAAAGGAGGCAGATAGCCGAAGGTGAAGTTAGATCGAATATCATGTCTTCGCTTCGCACATCACTCTGTCAGACATCGATAAGGAGACAGATAGCTGAAGGCAAAGTAGGATCTAGCCAGTCGAATGCTTGGTCTTCCCTTTGCACATCTTCAACAACGTCTTGGGGAGGTGCAGATAAAGGAGGCAGATAGCCGAAGGCAAGTTTAGATCGAATATCATGTCTTCGCTTCGCACATCACTCTGTCAGACATAGATAAGGAGACAGATAGCTGAAGGCAAAGTAGGATCTAGCCAGTCGAATGCTTGGTCTTCCCTTTGCACATCATCTACGTCTTGGGGAGGCGTAGATAAAGGAGTCAGATAGCCGAAGGCAAGGTTAGATCGAATGTCCAGTCTTCGCTTCGCACATCTTGGAGAGGCATGGCTAAGGTGAGATGGCCGGAGGCGCCGGAAATCCCCTGAAAAGATCGACACGCCACCAGAACGGCCTCGTTTCCTCAGTCGACAACAACAACATTAGAAAGTCTTTGATAACGACCTTCCAGCACGTCTTGCATCTCATTCCAACAGTCCGCTCTCAGAAGAATCAGGTCCTACCAACTTTCAAACAGCTAACACTTTTATTTATAGACGAACATATCGTCGGCTAACTGTGTACTGTTGTACCGTTTCTGATTTAATACGGTTATAATAATGATAATAATAACTTGATTTATCTCAATCGATTAAATTATAAATTATAATGTGTGAATGTTAAAACGTATAATGTAATAATGTAGTTTAGTATAGTAGTATACTATACTATATACTAGTAGTATACGATAGTAGTAGTAGTAGTAGTAGTAATAGAAGTAGACGTGTTTATTCCGTTAACCCTCTTTCGAGGAAATCAGTACACAAATCAAATATCTTACTATATGTTTTACTATACTATATTTTACTATGTTTTAATATAACTTGAACATTTGATGCTTGAGTTTGGCAGTAAGCCATCATTTATGAATTATCATTAAATTAGTAATTACGATTAATAGTAATGTTATGAGGTAAAATAATGTTTTAGAATAGATACTTCATAATTTTACAATAATTATCATATTTTATCCTGCACCAATATTATGATGAAAAATGAAAAAAATCTAATTGAAATAATACAAGACAATGTTAGTTTTTTTTCTATTTTGTGTAGTCTATAAAGAATGTCTTTTAGCTCAGAAGGATATGATTGTTTTTGTTATTACTTGGGCTACTTTGAACATTTTATTAAGTGAGACGATCTTTATTAAAATCATATTGGATTATTCAAACAAAAAATATACTGAATATCCTAGCGTATTTGTATAATTCAACATTTTAGAAATCGACTTTAGATACAACAATACATTTCTTGAAATATTAGGTTTCTAGAAAAAAAAAAGAATTTTCCAAAAAAAAAAAAAAGAAAAGAAAAGACTGCAAGGTGGTAATCTCGCACCAAAACCACATACAAGATTTCTTCATTCGAATCCTCCCATTGGTAATCCTTCCTCCAACTAAATCCAACTATCTTTCACATAATGAAATATCTGTACGCCTAGGTAGTTAGCTGATGGTTGTCTTCCCAGAATGGTCATCCCCCCTCCCCCTCCCCCCCTCCCCCTCTAACGACCTCGGCCTAATCGAACGCGAGTGTGTCGAGTGAAGTATCTGGCAGTTTCGCTTTTATCGTTGATTAATCAACACGCGGTCGAAAGAATCCCTGAAGCCGCAATCAACAGGTAAGTGGAGTGTTTTGAGATAAGCAAAGTCCAGGGACTACTTGACAGATTATCGGGGGTATATATTGAAGAGGAGGGATTATTCGGGTAAGAGTTGGAGCCAGCATCCGAGAGAGACCAGATTGTTTGGTTTGAGGAGCAGTTTCAGGTAAGTCGCAGTTATAAGTAACTCTCGAAGTAACTGGATCAATTTGGCGCGCTCATCTGGCTCTTAACAGTAGAGAAGGTATACTTGCGGTCACATAAAGCGGTCGATTAAAACATATTAAATAATGTCCGGAATAAAATGTATTAAAACTAGGAAAACGCCATATATGCGTTGTTAAGACGAGTGGATAGTAATAGTATGGGTAAAAATGGGTAAAAACTGCTTCGAGTGATACCAATTTAGCACATTTTATATTTTTTCTTCAAAATGACTGACCCGATCAAGCTGAAAATTTCCAGAAATGTGTATCAAAATGTAATTTAACTTCACGCAAAATTTCATTCTTCTGGAAAATAAAAATATTTTCTTTTTTTTCCGCTGTGTTATTCTGATGGGTATTTTTGAAAATTCTAAAATTCATAAAAAAAAGTTATAGCCCGATAATTCCACAAAACTATACAGATCTAAGTTAGATGAGGAATCATATTTAAAAAAAGTTTAAACATAAAAACGAACACCAATTTTTTTCAGTATGTCAAATTGAATCCTCGCTAAAGCTCGTCTTATTATACGCATCTAAAACTTTATTTTTATTTGTTATTAAGAGTCCACGGGAGTCGATTTAGCGGAATATCATTATTCTGATGATAGCTTCTAAACAGTATGAGATGTCAAAATTCTTAAAACGAGGAAACAGATATTTTCAATTTTCACATTCACAATATAATTATATTGTTTTCGCACGTCACATTTCAATTCTCAGTTATTTCGAAACTGTCATGTTATCTGAAAAAACATTGCTAACGTATATAAGATTGATGATAAATGGATAAGAAGGCCTAAATGAATTAATAAAAACTGAAGGTTCTGACGTACAAGTTTTTCGTTTCACTTCAACAGTTCCACATTTATAATTGATAGAACTGACAGCCTGTTAAGTTAAGCGTATCGCAAGAAGTGAGTGATGTAATTTCGTTACAACAATGGTTGTAAATCAAATAACAATAACAGTATAGATAACAATTCCATCTAGATGGAGGGTCAACTTCATAGGGGGTAATCAATTCACGACATCTACCATTCTTACAAACTTACAATTAATTCATACTAAATATCTACATACATAGGCATGCATTATTTTGTATTTTTATCAACATCGATAACTTGACCAAGTCCAATCACAAAAACAACAACAACAATAACAAGGTATTTGACCAAATCAATGTTTCGGACAGGGCACCACAAGGGCGATCTTACTACCCCAATGATTTGTATATTATGGATATACTGTAGAGGCCTATATATATTATATAATATATATGAAAATATAATTATTTATTTGAACAAATCACAAATCCCGTTCATGTTATATTGATCTAGTAAAAAGGACCAATAATAATGTGTCGGGAATAATACTGCAGTTATAGAAGGCAGTGATGCTCTTTTCATAGTTGCAATAACGATATTGTGTCTGCTCGCACGAAAACAAATACAAGCAACAATGAACACAACAATGTAAACAATGCATATATTATCATTTAGAGGCACGGTCGACCTTGCAGAGTGCACACTGCAATTACATCTATTCGGGAACAATTATTATGAAGTACATATGTCAATGATACGTACTAGGAAAACGCCATATATGCGTTGTTAGACGAGCGAATAGTAATGGTATGGGTGGAAATGGGTAAAAACTGCTTTGAGTGGTACCAATTTAGCACATTTTATGTTTTTTCTTCAAAATGCGACACTAGTGGTGTGGGATAGGGGGGACGGTCGCTCGGAACCTTCTTTCGTAGGAACACGTTACACACGAGAGATAAAGGCTTGAACCACCCGTGCGCTAGTGCTGTGGGATAGGGGGGGACGGTCGCTCGGAACCTTCATCTCGTGGACACAAGTTACACACGAGAGATAAAGGCTCGAACCACCCGCGTGCTAGTGCTGTGGGATAGAGGGGACGGTCGCTCGGAACCTTCATCTCGTGGACACAAGTTACACACGAGAGATGAAGGCTCGAACCACCCGCGTGCTAGTGCTGTGGGATAGGGGGGACGGTCGCTCGGAACCTTCTCTGGTGGATACGAGGATCAAACAGCTGACCATAATATACTCTTCTGAAGGCGTACGAAGGGCGAATAAGTAGGCCTATTGTGACTAATCAAACGACTAGAATGGTCTTGCCCAATCAAGTCGCGCCAAAATCATATTCAGTTCGGTTTGATTTATATGCTATTCAAAAAAAAATGTTAGTAAAATAAGCTGTTCGAATATTACTGGACATAAAAACCCTGAACCTAGATTTTGATTAATAATGACTATAGATTTATTTCCCTAATTTTGGAAAAAAAAACTAGAAATCATCATCACTATTTCAGAAATTTTAGTTTATTTATTTGTCCTTGAGAGCATAATCATGACGTGGGCATTACTGACTCTGTATAGAAACATGAACAAAATCGAGTCAAAAAAGACTCAGAAAAAGAGGCGTGTCCTCGAGGACAAATAAATAAATTATAATTTTTGAAATTGATAACGTGATGGTGATTTTGATTTCCATCTTTATCCAAAATTGGGGGAATAAATCTATATAGTCATTATTATTCAAAATCTATTTTCATCTTTTATGTTGTAATTTGATATATCAGTTAGCCTGTACGCAGGAGTGAGGGTGAATCGTCATCCCTTAAAACACCATCAATCACATTTTAAAACTTTGACAGATTAAACTTATTTAACCGAGCCGTTAAATTCGTTAGCTGAATCTTCGAACACTCTTTGGGTTTTTTCGAACATTCAAGTGCATTCTTCTTATCGTTTTATTATCGTTTATCATTGTTCTATTTTATATAAGTGCTCTTATTAGAGAATTAGATCACTTGAGTGTCTGTGTTAACTGATGGCGTCGTCGATAAGATACAGGAATATTCTAATCCAGAACACTAATCTAATCTTCTATACAGTAGGGTTATTAGCTTACTAGGAAAACAGGCAACTTTGAATATCTGCATGGATAAATACATAGTTGAACACAAACAAATAATTGAAAACAAAAAAAGTTAAATACAAAAATTATATTTTAATGGTAGATGAATCTGCATAATATCAGATTTAAATTGCACAACAAACTTACAAGATTCTATTATTATAGACATTGATTTCTGTCTGTTGATATTCCATTAAATTCTTCGTGAGTTTATACATTATCAATGCAACCGACTTGAGTAATACCCACCCCTTATTAGCAGGCAACAAACACACATCGATATATAATTATAACTGACATCACTTGTTGCTAAGATATTCCAATGTCACTTAGTTTCACTGCAAGTTGATGCATAAAATCTATTAGTTTACTCAATAAAATAGACTACGTGTTGAATGCGAGTTCCATGTATAAATCGGCCAGGGACGGATTCTGTCAATACTTGACTATCGCTTGTCAGCTGTGCAACTCATTAGGGCAATACGAACAGTCCTTCAGTAGAGATGTAGGCCTAGTTATCCTTACACTGTATCTACAATCTAGACAGTAGACACATCGTTTATGTCGTTTATGTGTTTTCGAGACTTTCGAGATCAAATGTGTATCTAGTATATGCCTTGTAGTACTAGGCCATATATATATATATATATATATATATATATATTCATTTCTGAAATTTATTATTTATTCATTTCTAAAATAAATAAAACCTATATTTGACCATACAATATATATATATATATATATATATATATATATATATATATATATATATATATATATATATATATATATATATATATATATATATATATATATACATATATATATATGTTATGACGGATGTTCTCGCGAATTGGATGACATGTTGTATTATGTTCTCGGGTAGACCGCGTTTGCTCTTTAATGATAGAATTGCAGTCCCTTTCAGGACCTTGTCTACTCTTCCTCTTACAACGTTTTGGCAGGATCTGACCTGCCATCATCAGGGATTCTTCTTTGCAGCTCGGCGAACTTCGATCGAAGTTCGCCAAGCTGCAAAGACTTTTATAGCTAAACTTATGGATATGTAGACCTACTCATATGAATGCTACGTTTTAGTGCCTCTTGGCGCCTCCTTACCAATGATACATAATATATTTTAACGAGAAAGTGTGTAAATTGCATCAGTTATTTTAGTTTCTCCTTGACTCTTTCGCAAGTTTGTTTTAAATAAATCAAGTCTATATAAATAAAGTATATTATTCATAGATACCATCTTGAAACACAAATACTCTATTCTTTACTCAAGACGCAATAAAACATCCAGTGAAAGTTCTGACGTCATCCCCGTCATAATACTTGTCTCACGGAAGATGAAGCCGCGAAACACCCGTGCGCTAGTACTGTGGGATACGGGAGACGGTCGCTCGGAACCTTCATCTCTCAAGGATAGAGTATATGCATACAGTTTCCTTGATTGTATACTATTAATTTATTCCAACGTTTTGGCAGTTTCCTACTGAACATGGTAATTATGCGTATAAGGACCTTGATTGTAATTTACATTGAGCCATAATAAAAAGTTAAAGAACATCACAACCCTGAAACTGCATTTCAACGTTTAGTGACGATATTTATTTTCTCAATTTTAGAGAAAACTAGAAATCATCATCTCAATCTGAGATTTTTTTGGTTCTCCATAGACCATGGTCTTGACGTAGCTATTACCAATTATGTATACTGTATAGAAACATTTATAAACAGAATCGTGTAATGTCTATACGTCACGACTCATGGTCTTTTTTAATAAAAGAAAATACATTTTTAACACCTTCAAAATGATAAAAAGTAAACACTGTCTCACTCATAATGCATAATTTTCACGGGTAAACAGCTAAAACCCACATTAAAAAAAAGTTCAAAGCTAAAAAATGTGTGTGAAAGTGTAGGAATCTAATTTCATTTCAGATCATTTTGAAGTTATTTAAAATATCAGAGTTTCTCTATTGAAATTTCGATATCTCACACCGCCTGAAAGTCATCAGCAAAAACTGATCTTCCACTAAACCTCCTCCCATGCACTGTTACTAGTCCGTCCAATGCACTCACTGCCTCCACATGATTGACGTCGGTTAAACAGTTAAACGGAGTGTCAGATGATGTGGGTCGAGTTAGAGACAGTTAAACGGAGTGGCAGATGATTTGTCGGGCAGTCACTGCTGGAGTCAGATCGCCAACTGATTCAGAGAAGAGGGGACTAACTGCATTCGGTAATTGGCATAGTGCATAGCTGCATTCGGTATAGTGCATTCGGTATAGTGCATAGCTGCATTCGATATAGTGCATTTGGTAAAGTGCATTCGGTATACTGCATTCGGTGTAGTGCATGGTGTATTTGGTATGGTGCATTCGGTATGGTGCATGGTGCATTTGGTACAGTGCATAGTGCATTCGGTATACTGCATAGCTGCATTCGATATAGTGCATGGTGCATTCGGTATACTGCATAGATACGTTACCTAAATAATAATGATGACGAGAGGAACTGGTAGTTCCTCTGACCTCATAAAATACTGTAATAGTTTAGGGAAGCGGGGGGGAGGGGGGGGGGGGGGGGGGGGGTATCAAACTACCATCATACTGAAAAGGATGCGGAAGTGGGTCTGATTGGAAATTAGCTATTCATGTCATCAATTGACGTAACATATATCTAGTAAAACGAACCTACGATTACCATAGTTTTATTATTAGTTTCGAGTGGATAATTCACAATAGGTGTGAATTATATTACCTATTGTTGCAGCAAGTGGTAACAAGAAGCGACAACAAAGAATTAAACCATTGAGGCGTTAAACGGACACGGTAGTGACTCTAGTATAATGGCTATAGGACATGTAGATGGCTCTAATTCTGGAAAATTAAAATTAGTTGTACAGAAAGAATTAGCCTAAAGTAGGAACAATTTTGATTTCATTGAAAGTGGAAATCCAAGTGTATAAATCACACGTGTATACATGACTAGATAAAAAATATATACAAATCTACTATAAAATAAATATAAATATGAAAAAATATACAATAAATATGATAAATAAATAATATTAAAAATTTAATAAATAAAAGGTATACTAAAATATCTAATATATACCATACTTCGTACTGAATTACGTATTTGAGAAATGAACATTTCACAAGTTTCGAGATGATTGGAAAAAAAATTAAGAAACAAATGTCTCGAATAAACGGAATAAATTAGAGAGGGTTAGTGTACATGGACTGGCGCCCTTTCTCCGAGGGGTTAACAACTCCTGAAATCAGGTGTACACTTGCCATGAAATCCTCTTGAAATCCGTATGAAATCTCTTGAAATACCCTGAAATCTCTGAAATCGTACACCAAATTTGCAAGTTATAAACCCCTCGCCTTTCTCATTAGTTTGGTAGCTCCATAAAGAAAGCGATGCGTCGTTAAACCCAATATGAGAAAAAAGGAATGAATTCCTTCAAGGATAACTCAAATTTCGACATTTTGGACTGATTCAACTTTTTTGTAACATTTATTGCGTTTGAAAACACTCGAGATTTCAAAATAAAAACATAGTTATAAAAACGTAAACAACAGTTAGAGTAACTTGATAGTTTATAACTTCTTGTTATTCGTATTTTATGAACTACTTCTCTCAGTACGTGTCTAATTGTCCAAGGTAAAAAGTGAACGGTATTAAAATAAATGATCACGTAATTTCAATTACACATCACTTAATATACATTGTAACAATCTCTTAAAACATGAGTTGTACTTTACTAACAGAGATAAGATAATGTCAAGTGGAAACAACGAGATTTAAACACTATAATTATCATAACAATCATTCAACACTTGACAACTTGTCGAGTAATCCGTTAATTATACTTGCGTGGCGTGACAAAACTACTGTATACTACCTGTTGCTGCAACTCGTATACCTGTTGCTGCAACTCGTACACACGTATACCTGTTGCTGCAACTCGTACACACGTATACCTGTTGCTGCAACTCGTACACACGTATACCTGTTGCTGCAACTCGTACACACGTATACCTGTTGCTGCAACTCGTACAAGTCATCGTTTAGCTGGCGATATTGTTGTTGTTGTTTACTAGGAAAACGCCATATATGCGTTGTTAGACGAGCGAATAGTAATAGTATGGGTGAAAATGGGTAAAAACTGCTTCGAGTGGTACCAGTTTAGCACATTTTATGTTTTTTCTTCAAAATGGCTGACCCGATCAAGCTGAAATTTTTTAGAAATGTGTACCAAAATGTAATTCAACTTCACGCGAAATTTCATTTTTTTGGAAAATAAAAATATTTTCTTTTTTTCCGCCATGTTATTCTAATGGGTATTTTTGAAATTTCTAAAATTCATAAAAAAAAAGTTACCCCCCGATAATGCCACAAAACTATACAGATCCAAGTTAGATGAGGAACCATATTGAAAAAAAGTTCGAAGTTGATAGCTGTAGCCGTTTGACCTGTGGAGAACCGACAAAAAAACATGAAAAAAAAAAAAAAAAAAAAAAAAAACGAACACCAATTTTTTTCATTATGTCAAATTGAATCCTCGCTAAAGCTCGTCTAATTAGGCCGATATTGTCGCGTTCTGTCATGCTTTAGGACATAACTCAATTACAATTTATTGTGGTTTTTTCATGTAATACATATGATAAAAGTTACAGAAGATGCGTTGTAAGATTTTCGAGATATGTAAATAGAATATTTCCACACACTTTGACTCATAAAATATTATACTCCATTCGATCAATATCGAATCTGGAAAGCCGCGAATCTCGCCAAGATAAATCTGCTAACATTTCTATCTATTTGATGAATAAAAAACATTTGTTAGATTTAATCGTTTTCTCAAAAACGCCTGTCCCGAATTTTATACAAATTCGTAATAATATGTATCATTTATGTTTTAACAACTTTTATGACAAAATTTCGTTTAGGCCTACATGGCTCAGCTGTAGCAACATTTTATTCGACTACATACCAAATCTTAGAAAACCTATATCTCCGGAAAAAAAATGTTCAAACTGTCGGAGAAATGGGTTTTCTAAGATTTGGGTTTTCTAATATATTTTTTTTCAAGATATGGGTTTTCTGAAATTTGGTCGAACAAGCAAACGAAGTGTCGGACAAACGGGTTTTCGTAGATATGGGTTTCCCGAAATTTGGTCGTGAACTTTTGGAAAAATGTTTTTTCTGAGATGTGACTTTCTACGATTTGGTCAGACAAGTAAACGAAGCGTCGGACAAATGGGTTCGCGGGGGTTCAGTTTATCCAAGATTTGATGTGCTGCCTTCTATTCCGTATTCACCGTGTGCCTAATGTCCGCGTCTGATTAGTTGCAGGATGGGGCTACGCGGCACGTTAGCT
This sequence comes from Brachyptera putata, assembly GCA_907164805.1. NCBI lineage: Eukaryota > Metazoa > Arthropoda > Insecta > Plecoptera > Taeniopterygidae > Brachyptera > Brachyptera putata. Next base: position 24,248,011 of record OU015470.1, on the reverse strand, counting down.
GTGCTGCTATTGGCCATGTCCGGCATCGACGCGGCTGTCAACCGCGTCCCGTCGGTCATGTGCGACGAGAGCAACGAGAACGGGACGACCATCTACGACTTCCAGCATCCCGACATCTGGGAGACGAGGAACATCAGCCTCGCCGACTACGCCGGCAAGGTAACGATACGACTACCGGGGATCGAACCCGGGTCTACATCAGTGTGAATGTACTAAGCAAACGTGGTATATGAGTTCTAAGATGAGCGAGATATCGAAATGAAGTATAATCGTAAAATCAACACACCTTTACTCATATGAGATATACTTCAATCGGTTACTATCGAATCTAGAAGGCCGTGAATCTTGGCAACTTGGTTCTACTATTATATCTATTTGATAAATAAAAAATATTTATTGAATCATTTTATTAAAAACGACTGGTCCGAATTGCATAAAAATCTTCGATAATGTGAATAATTTATGTGTTCACATTAAGTGGAAATTTGATTTGTTTTGGGGAGATTTTATTTTTCAACTTTTCCTGTCCGGCCTAATCTTATGGGGTTGCTAGAAACTTTGAGATGGTGTTTCTCAAAAATGGTTTAATGCCGAATTCAAACAAAAAACCATACAGCTGTTCCAAGTTGTACAATTGCGTGTACAGAAAAGGTTTCACGACGATCAGTCAAACCGTGCGACCTGTGCAGTGCTACCAACAAACAAACAAACAAAATAGATATACAGACAAAGCTTCATAAGAGTGGGATGGAAGTCTTCGCTATATCTCATCTAATAAACCAAGTAGAGAAGGATAATTGGCAAAATTTTCCGACAATTATGAAAGTGTTCTGGTGTCTTACACCAAACTCCGTGTTCGAACCTTTCAGGCGTTTAATAATTCACTTATAAAATATCACGTTTGCGCGCACGCATCATTCGTATTACAAAACGTCATAATTCTCAGATTTGTTTTCCTCACGTTGAATAACGCTAATAATCTTGTTTGTTCATTTCGTTCCAGGTGGTGTTGATAGTGAACGTGGCGACCTACTGAGGTTTCACCCCCCACTATCTTGGAATTAATGCACTTCAAAATACATTCCAAGATTTTGTGGTTCTGGGTTTCCCCTGTAATCAGTTTGGTGGGGTAAGTCAAACAGAATTACTAACAATCAGATAATAGAACAGCAATCATGAAATTATTTACAATGTTCTACTTAGCTTTCATACAATATGAGATTACGGTAGGCCTATATAATATAATTTGTATTTGATTTAATTTTTTTTTCCATTTTTACCCTATCAAATAAGGTCGACAAATCTCAAATTGGAGATTTATTTAAGAATTCATTAGTTGTTAATGTGACTTGGGCACCTACAATATTGTAATTGAAAATGTACATTAGAAGTTAAAAACGGTACAGGCTTTGGGCATCGCATTGTAATATTACAGGTTTTTGTCTTCTATTAATGTATATTTAAAACTATGTTCTCAGTACTTGAAGTACATCACAATCCTGGGGCTGGATTTTATTGAATAATTACTCAATTTCCCCCCTTATTTCAGACAAAACTAGAAAATATCATCTCAATTTCAAAAAGTATAATAAATTCATTTGTTCTTCAGAACCTGCCCCCTTTTCTGAGACGTGTTTTTTTTTTATTGACATTTTTAAGGAGAAGATACTACATACAGTCCACACTAGAGCCCACAAAGCCTATTGCACTAACATGATAATCTACAAACAAACCTGAAATCAAAATCAAATTATAGTTAGAATAGCATCATTAGGAACAGGAATAGACCCAAAAATGAACAGTAGGGCCTACGTACAGCATAGAATGTAATGGTACCGGTAATGAAGATAGAAAAGAAGAGAACACACAAATGGAAGACAATATCCAATTCTGTTCATGTTACGATCCAGAATTACGTAATGTCTACATCATGACTCGGAAAAGTGAACAGGTCCTGGAGGACAAATAATTTAATTATAATTTCTGAAATTGAGATCTTGGTTTCTAGTTTTCTCTGAAATTAAGGGAGAAAATAGTGCCAATATTCATTCAAATCTACCGCAGGGTTTTGACGTCCTTCAACAGCATTCCAAATCAAGTTTTAGAATCAACACAGAAGAGTTTCTAAAAGCTAAAATATTAATTACATATATTTTTGCTGTGCAGCAAGAGCCGGGAGCAAACGCTACCGAGATATTGAACGGCGTGCGCTGGGTGCGTCCGGGAAGTGACTTCGTGCCGAACTTCGAAATGTTCGCGAAGTTGGAAGTCAACGGAGAGACAGAAAGTCCGTTGTACGCATTCATCAAGGTAAGCTGGATGGTTGATGATTAAGATGTGGGCGTCAAGGGGATTTCAGTATCAACAACATAAAACAAAACATTATAGTTACTTTCCATTTGAATGTATTGTCTTGGGATTACATTATGAGTCAGAGAAGTGTCGACCCATAGTGAATATTCACATTTTTTTACACGATAATTGATACTTACGAGCCCATAAGAGTCGATTTAGCGAAATATTAGTATTTGGTGAAAAAATTTGATATTTTGCTAAATTCACTCGCATGGACTTTTAACATACCGGTATGTATTTTATGGTTAGGTAGACATATTGCTTAAAAAATACCCGGTTTTTCTATCATACGGATTTGATCTTCACAGATACGTTTTTCACACAATTTTACTCACCAACACTTTGTACAATTAATGTTCGTTTGCTCAACGACCCCACCAACAGCTACGCTATTTGGGGTACAATTATTGTCTGCGTCTTCTGACGTATACAGTAATTTCATATCTTGCACCGCTAATTGATTTAGAATGTCATTCAACTTTCTTCCCTCAGACAAATACCTCACCCAGATCACACGTATATACATACATGCCTGTTTATAAGAAATCATTCAACTCAAAACGAATGAAGCTAGAATTATCGAGAGTTTAGTCGGGAGATCATGACACTGGTAATTCATTTATTCAACCAGCATATTTATTATTTGTTTGAATTGGCATATTCTAGGCCTACTGTTCTGTTTCGACATATTACTTTAATCATTTAGAACTGAAACTGTCAGGACATTTCAAATTGCTTTCTTCCTAATATGAAAAAAAAACTATAAATGTCCATATTCAATACTTATCTTTATGAATTATATTCCAGTTGACAACCATTTGTCTTCCTTGACTTCTATTGGGAAATAATGATGTTGTGTCTTTTGATAAACGGTACTTAAAAAAAGTGTAACAACTGAAGACCGTTCTTATACGTAATAATTGTTTCACCTCATTTCGTCATATTTTCACATATTTCAGAATCATCAGTTTGAAAGGTGATTGATAGGTTACTAGATTAATGTGAAAATGTAAGTGCAGGAATAAACGGTGATATTGTATACGATTTTTTCATCGTTCATATCCCGGTACAAAGTTCCACGCACACACTCGGTAAATTATTGGTTTAAAATCTGAAGATGGGCACGGGTTTGGGTCCTGCTTCAGGCATGTTTTTTTTTTAAATGTGGTTTCACTCAGCCGTTCTATTTTCACCCGCTCAATCGTACCGCCACGTAGCTGCTGGGTTCGTTGAGCAACTTGAGAAATATTGTTTACGCCAGCTCAGTCAACTACGGCACTGCTTAGAAACGATGCCAAGTTTCATTTTCATATCTCATCAATTATGATTATTTATAATTTTGCTTTTATAAAACACATTTAAACAGACTTTTATCTGCGGTGAAAAAGTATGGTCACAGACAGCCTAGTATTGCTGTTAAAGTTCATTGTTTTTTATTTAAAATAATTAAAATAGGGTGGTAAGATCGCCCTTGAGGTGCCTAATCCAAACAATCCTACTTTTCAGACCATAGCCTTAATTGGGGAAAAATGATTTTTTCATCTAATTTCAATGTTATTTAAAAAAAAAAAAAAAAAAACGTATCTTATGCGACAAAAGGCATAGGTTTTTGTAAACGTCATTCATCCATCAATCACCAACTAGCTGTTGGTGACGTCGTTAATCAAACAATAATCATCGACCACGACGTAAACAGGATAATTCCAACCAACTTGTTTCAATCTTCCAGAGCCAATGTCCGTCGACACGCGACGGCCACTCGGCTAAGGACGAGCTGCTGTACAATCCGTTGAAGAATTCCGACATTCGTTGGAACTTCGAGAAGTTCCTGATCACGAAGACGGGTCAGCCGTACAAGCGATACGACCCCAGTTTCAACCCGCTCGAAATGCAGGAAGATATCCAAGCATTGCTGACGAGAGAGTAGGTTGGGTTGGGTACAACTAGGTATGCATGGCAACTTCGCTTTACTTCTTGTCCTAACTTTAGATAAATTTAACCACTTGACGGTCGCACGTGCGATCGCTAGATTAGTAGGAATATCGCATTTAGTTTTAGTTTTGGTGGATTTTATTTATGTGAAATATAGCATTTTATAGCATATTAGAAAACTCGTTATGCCATTATTGGCTATGTTTTGAGTTTAAATATATAGTTAGTTCCATGCACTTTCGTTATTGCTATATCTGCGGTACAATGTTCTTCTTCTTAATCAACTATTTTCTGATTTCAATTTAATTCACTATTATTTATTTTTTATTATAAATCATTGAGCAGAGGGTGCACACACTGTTAGCGGTCGCATGCGGTACTCGATTGTTGTAACCCGGTGGTTGGTGCGCTACTAACCATAACAAATATGCTGCATGCAAGCCGTGTTTTCAGTTACCCGGCACTACAACGATCATGAATTAACAGCGCATCGGAGTTGATTTAGAAAAATATCAGTTTTTGGAGATAAATTTCGAATGGTATGAGATATCAAAATTATAAAAACGAGGGAAACATAGGTATTTTAATACCTTCAAAATTGGAGAAGTAAAAACTATCTCACTTATATTGCATAATTTCCACATGTTACACTTGGAAAAAACACAGTCTATAGCTGTATACCTATGAAGATGCTAGAATCCAAGGTTACGGTAATAATTTCATTTCAAATCATTTTGAAGGTTTGAATGAACGTTCAACATTAAAGTAATTTGAATGATTTCTAAGCCTGATTCTTGTCAATATGTTAAGACGTGTCTATCGTGCGGAGTAGTAACAACAATTTGTGCTCTACAAATTCAGCTTGGCTTACATGAAAATTGAATGAAAAATTAAATTACCGGTATATGCTTTAATTAGCATTGTAGGTCTGAAGACTTTTTGATTGTCTACCGAGTTGTTGGAGACAAAAATCAAACTGAGCCATTTCTTAATCATTCAAAAAGGAAAAAAATATATATATGTAAAATAAATTCTTCGTCACTTTTCAATCAATCAATCAAATCAAATCTGTATTCGGTCTGCGTAGGAAGGGGCACCTTCCGGTGGCAGAGGGTAATATTTATATAGTTTTGTTAATAGCTACGAGTATAAATCTACAGTAAAATAAAAATAGAATAATAAAAGTATCTCTATAATTACGGTAAGGTAAACATTTAACCTAGTCGAGTATAAGTTTGTAGTGAGTAAGTATATACAAGATATAAAATCAAGTGGAATAGTAAATAGTACGGAGAGTAGATAGTGTAAATAATAACACTATAGAAAGCATAATATAATATAAAATAAAATTATATGAACTAAAATATGTCCACATGGTTCAACAGTGAAATATAAATAATTACCTCATTTTGAAGTACAGTGAAACCTCTATGCATCGTTCCCGGATCCATCGTTTTCCTGCATGCATTACTACTTTTTTCTTACCCAACTCCCATATGATCAATGCTAAATTTTCCTGGATGGATCATTTTCCTGCATGGATGGTTTTATTTTCATGGTCCATTGAAAAACGATACATAGAGGTTTCAGTGTATTCGAAAAACCGGTCGGTAAGTACGAGGTAATGAATGTTCGATAACAGATTCGCGTTGCTTGTCTTACAGAGGCCGTCCGACATATCAAGTCACACCCAAGCGCGCAAAGATCGATTACAAGCCCGTAGTTAAAGCCAAGCCGATGCCGAAATCCATGGCGTCAACATCATCAGAAGTCAGGAATAACCCAGCGGCAATGTTGATTTTCACCGTCACAGCATTGCTACTCACCACCAAATAGGAACTCAAAATATTTGGTATAAAAACAAACCAAATATCTAGTAATGATCTAATTTAGTAATTTAACGTGATCTGAAAAAGTATTTTATCAATTAAATTGATTGAATTGTTAATCTATGCATACACAAACATATGTACAAAAAATTAAAATAGTTAACTCTGCAGGTTTTTAGAATTTTCGATGTAAAAATGATAGTATTTCCAAAATTATAGTAACAAACTGTCGATTAAAATCTAAGGCAATCTGTACATGACATTTTTATGCGCTTTTTTAATATAAATAGTAGTTTAGTTTTATTTGTTTCATGAATAATTTCAATATTTGATCATACAATAGTTTAAATATGTGTATAGTATTATTATAAGATTGACAAACACAGGTGTTTAATGCTGTAACCCAGCAGTTGTCAACGTCTTCTGACGAGACAGGCTGTTGGGATAGAGTAGCGGGATAGGAACGGAGAACTGTAGAGTATTTCTGAATGAAGGAGCAACCTCAAACCATACACTTGGCCGGTTGTTCTCGATGAGAGTCGAAACTAAGAGTAATTTAGTGCATTACGCCCTTTCTTTTGACTTGGAAATAACTCGCAGTTGCGGAATGTTCAATAACCCCATGGTGAAATGATGAACGAATGAATTGTAATTCAAGTACGATGGAATTAATATCTTGATTGAGAATATACTTTATTACACATTTAGATGTATGTTTCAAATAATAAAATAATGATAACTGAGTAATTATAAATGGATTTCCTCATTTAATTGTCCTCGACCGATGATCCCGTTGTACCCTCGCACGAAAGAAGTTCGTCTACAAACTAAATAATTGTGAAAATTTTGATAAAAATACAATCTCGTAGCAACTGTGCAAATTCAAATAAACTAATAAAAATCACTTTCACAAATATATCGCCGTATTTCGGCCGCATATGAGTGAATTTTTTATAATAAAAAAGTAAATTGCTTATATTTTTATTTTCAATGCGTATCTTTAGAATACAATCATATAAATTCATCGAGGACTACCGGTACTTCAATTCATTTCTATAATGGTCATTCTAGTTCTATTGTTAAATCCGCGCATCTTTTTATCTACGATCCCTTCGAGAGCCTCGGACCTCTCACCCCAACGAAGTCAATAGTGAGGGTTACGTAGCAGGGAAAAAAGCTCTGATGTCACACTCATTTCTCCTTGACATGGACTTTCCATAATTTCTTTTATATTGGGTTTAACGACGCACTGTTATGATAACGCAGATCTAATGGCGTCGGATGGATGATTAATGAGATGACGGAATGATGAGATGAAGGCTTGGTTGAAGGGAGGGATATTGTGAAGCAGTCGTGGCCTATATTGTGAGAATCATCCCAGCATTAGCCTAGACTACCACACACCCACGAAAAACCCCTGTAAAAATGGATGGCGGCGGGGATCGAACCGGGTCCGACAACCCCTCGCCTCCCAGAACACATGAAGCGAGCGCGTTAACCACTACGCTGCATGTGCCGGTGATTTTTCATCATGTTTTCTTGAAAATATTGATGGTATGATATCATTGGCAATGAGATTAGAAGAAAACCGTGAAGTATGTTTTTTGCATCATCTTTATTCTGATATTTAAAGGTCTGTCATTGCAGTGCTACAAACTACTACGTCGTAACAATAAGCATATTAGCAAGGTAAACCTGTTGCATTGACTAGATACTTACTTTACAGGCATCTCCATTTATAACTTACACATAGCAGAGATATGATTAGGTACAAGGTACAACGTGGCTTACAGTATTGGCTACTTGTAATATATTCTGAAATATGCGTACCGGTACACTAGGCTATTATACCGTGAACGAGGTCCTTTAGGTTAATAGTACACTTATTCTATGTTAAGTTACTAGTTATAGCTATTCATGTATATTTTTAAAGAGCATTTAAACTTGTGGTGACCAAGGTACTTCATAATTAGGCTATAGGCTATATATTTAAAAAATAACCCTTGAAGAATCAGCAAAAATATTTATCACGGGGCTGACCCACAGTATAACTTTTACAATGCCAACGCAAAAAATAAACAATCGCAGTAAGTTTCAGGTTAAACATATTGTAGTGAAATTGCTGTAGACCATTCTGAGAAATATCTTTTATCGATCCATAATACTGTACACATTCACAGTGCGTTACTTACTATTTGTTTAAGGCGAGATGAGAATCCATCGCACAAATGTTGGGTGTTACTGTTACATGCAATTGATTTTTCCATGATGGTTATTACACAACAAAGACTTGACTCGCTTGCATCTTCGGCAAATACTGACTGCATCTTATGATGTATTTGTCAATTTTGTATCTTTCACCCTCGTGGTTAAATTTCTATGATCATTTATACCAGTGAGATTCCCGCCAGGGGAACGACTTGTCTTAAGAAGTGACATTTAAATGTGTCAACGGAAGATACAGCAAGACAAAGACGTCTAATAAATATATATACATTGAGAAACGAGATTCTAGGTCATCTCCATAGGATTATATTTATATAGATTCACACACTTCAAGTAGACTTGAGTAACATTAAATACTTTACATACGGTACTTTGGAACTTCATTTTCCAAGTTAGTATTAATTAGACCTACTAATACCAAAACTCTGTGGGTAAAGAAAAACAGTTGGCCATGGGTAAGTTACTGTACCTAGTATACATCACCAATGATACACACCCTACTTGGGCCTACTATTTTTAATGCATTGGGCTATTAATTAATTTGCGCATTGTGAGATATATGTTTACTAGGCCTATTTGGTCAGTACAGTACCGAAGAAATAAATTACTGAGAAAATATGTCGTTTCCATGATGTCAGATGATCGTTAAGAATTGATGATAATTCAACGTTTGTCTTGGTTATCACAATCTCGACTAATATGTCCCGTCTTCCCACACTTGTAGCAACTCTTTGGGGCCATTTTATCTTTGCAATCCCTTGCCAGATGCCCCGGCTCATTACAATTATAGCACGATGGGCCCGACGTTCCTGCATCAGGACAATCTCTTGCAATGTGACCAGGCTTATTGCATGTATAACAGGATGGTTCAGAAGGACTCTGACTACAATCACGGGCAATGTGCCCGCTCTCATTACAGCGGTAGCAACGTTCGTGCTCCTCTTTACAGTCGCGTGCAAAGTGACCTAATCGGTTGCACTTGTAACACTTCAACTGTGCACCTCCTGGAAATCTGCGTCGTTCATACCCTCTTTCTCTTCGAGGTGGTGGGAAGTCCGAGTCTGGGCACTCTCGTGCAAAATGGCCAGTACGGTTACAGCGGTAGCAAACGCTGGAGCTCATAGTGAAAAAACAGTTTCTAAAAGGTGTATAGCTTGTCTAGCACAGGCTAGAGCTAGGTGTAGAAACAATCAATGGGCCGTAACTTGTAACCACTGATTATAGAAGAAAAGAATGCAGAATATCCCCAGACGAAATAAGGATTTAACCAATCCTAGAGAAGCAATGGAATAAGAAGAGAGAAGAGAAATTATTAAAACCCAATTATGGAAATGTGTATAAGCATACAAGCTATAAACATTCAATTCAACTACACATGCTCAGTTGAAACACTCAAGACTCCAGATGTAAAATAATTAAAAGCTTTTCAATTTGTTGTCATTCACGATATACCGAACTTATCACATAGTTGTAAGGTGCCATAAATATATCTCGATCCTCGAAGTTTGATACAGAAATGTTTGTATCAAATCGGAAAACTGTAATTTTACAGTTCCAACCTTACCCTACCAGTCCTAATCCTAAACACGCTATCATCCACCAGCAGGACATACAAATTCCAGGTTACAGGTTACGCCTACCACAGGTGCAATGCAATACATGGTAGGCCTAGGACTAAAAGCACTGCTAAAAGGCAGTGACACAGAAATCCAAGGTCTCTTTCGTCTCAACATTGTACCGATTGTGAACCGATTGCACGTTCGGTGTTAAAACAAGGCTAGGCTATGTAGATTGTACATGATTCTAAAAGTCCCAAACATGCTCTGACAGGTCCTATCACCCAGCAGGCCTGGCAAAATTAATGCCTAGGCCTAGAGGTCTATTGTTAGAGGCCCAACTTGAACATTAAACATTGACCCACCCAAAGACCTTATAACCTTGCATTGACCATAGGCCTATAAAAGTTTCGTTCACATATTTAACATACAGTCAAAACATCTTACATAAGTTTTACTATCAATGGTATATATTCGTGTAGGCTTACTTGGGGGATTAATATGTTCACAACTAACAAAATCCTTAACTCTGCGGCATTCCAGACCTCGAACACAAAGATTTCAACTTCGAACCACCATCGCAGTACGGGTGATGAGTTCAAAACTGCACGTTCAGCCGCAGCTGTCAAAATAGTCACATGGCAAGGTCATTGGCGAGGTCTAAGTGGCTGTTCTTTGTGCTTACAGTTTAAAAGATGTCACGATTAAATTTGTAATAATAATCAAATACTTTAACGTAATTCATAACTAGTTGAAATCAAGTGTACGCATATGCTTAATATATAACGTTGTTTTTGTTCAATAAGTTTCTCGTCGTTGGCGTAGGTAATAAGTTGCCAAGAAATAATGGGAAATTTACCTGTAAGTAGGGTTATGTCTGCTTCTGTTTACATCATAAGTCTATGATGGATTTTAAGAGATTGAAGTTGGCGTATATAAGTAGTTCACTGGATACTGTCCGCAGGTGACACTATGTGCTCGTAGGCTCGAGGCCTAGCCCAGTTAATAAAGTGATGTGCCTACATTTATTGTACGTCGTGCCAATCTGTTTGGGGTTACGTTATTGGTTAGGGTTGGATTGGCCGTAGCATTGAGATTGTAGTGATACAATCTCAATGGTACGGTACCTTACCACCTCTATGCCTTAAGCATAGATAAAGTAGTCTCTAGATAGGCAATACCCTATGAGAGTGCCTATGATCACCAAGTAGCACTCCCAGTAGGATTCACTTGCAACAGTGCTCTAGCAGATGTCATTTTATGGGTGATCACAGTGCTCGTTGCAGGATTACCAGTCATTACAATACAAAACTCCTACCAAGATCTGTATACTCTTTAACCGAGGCTCTGCTACTCTGCACTCTGTGCTAAGCATATCAAAATAACCCTCAAAATCTAAAAATATAACCCAACATACGGTAACCGTAAAACAGATTGGAACAGCTTTCAACCGAATCAATTCATTATAACTACTGTATATTAATAATATTACTATCTACCTACACACTATGCAATTATCCATCATTACTTTCTATCTATCATAAGTTTAATTATCTTTTTATCGTCAGGTATTTCAATGGGTCAAAGTGGTTTTATCAGACGTGTACTCGGATCTTCTACCTGCCAAAAATGTCCGTGAATTGTTACTCGGATTGCTCAAGCCTAACGAAATAGTGGTTTCACGTGAACATGATGATAATAAAATCATTATTGAGGGAACGTGGCATCACATAACTAATGCTCATGTTAGTACCAGTAGTTGATATTGTGTAACTCATTATATATTTATTTATCAAGTATGTGGGTCTACCGTACTTTAAGCTGACAGCCAAGATTATACCCAAGATCTAATCCTCAGTCATGTAGAGTTCATCTGTTATAACCTATATTATAAATTATAGTCTGCCGTAGAAGAAGTGGTGGAAACACCCACTGGCCCAATCTAATTGGTTATTCATAGTTGCCACTCGATTCATCAATCATATTCACACTTTCTTGATCACCTTCTTCATAAATTCAACATAAAAATTAAAAATATACCTAGATTATAATATTCTTTTTTTCTCCCACATTTAAGTCTTCCTTGGAGACTTCGGGGATTTTTGGACTGTTATGTGTATTTTTGAATGTAAAAAAAAAAGATAACAATAAAAAATATATGTGGTCTGAGAAATATAATAAATGGGCATAGTCTTTGTTTATGTACCGGTATATTTATTTCATTTTATTTCAATGTTGAAACTCTAACTAAATACTTTGTTTATACTTATTTTATTTTCATATTAAAACTGTAGACTAGTTATGCTCACATACGGTACCCAGTCGAAAAGGTCAAATGTGTGTATTATCAACTAGCACCAATGGTTGGTTTCGTGCCAATCTTCCAACATATCAGACAGCAAGTAAAACTAAATCTGTGTTTATTCTACCAACAGGTTATACTAACAGAGTATTTTTGCACATTGGAGAAAATTCCTGATCAAAATCCCATTTTGATAGATCAATTTTCCGAGATAACTTTCTTACCTGCTAGTTGCGACAATGTTGTTGAGGTGGAAATTTCTAGCGACGTAGCTGGTCTATCAAACGAAGCTTGTGCTGAAAGCAATGAAACTTCTTCTGTTATACTTGAGTCAGTACCTAAATATTTACGATCATTGAAACGAGGAAATACAAAGTTGTCAAGAAAAACAAACACGGTATTGGGAGAAAACAAGACTACTACTAAGAAGTACAGCCCAGTGAAAAATGCAATACAAATTCTTCTTGAAAAATCTAGAAATAATTTGATTGGTCCACAAATGAAACAACGAAGGAATCCAGTTACTACCGGTAACAGGGAAAGTCAAAAACTTACTCCTTTCAAGTTGGAAAACACCAAGGATGCTACGTCAACGTTAGTAAACAGTCACAAAGATGACGTTTACATTGACATAACTCTCACCGCTCGTACTGACGAGATCAGGAATTCAGGGATCTGTAATGTGTCAGAATTATCAACTTTATCAAGTAATAGCAAGTCGTCAGAAGCTGAAGCCACTGATGATAGTTCAAATACTACAAACAAATCTTTCAAAGAAAATAACAAGAAATTAAAAAAGATCTACAAAGAAACTGACAAGTTCTTTTGTCCAAAGTGCTCGTTCAAAAGTGCTCGGGAAAGTCACTACAAGAAACATCTTGCTCGTCATACTCCTGTAAGTCTAGCGTATCAAATGTTTCAACTGTATTACCGTATATAAATACTTCATTCATAAAGGTATATTACTTTATTTCTGAGGGATGAGCAGTAGGCCTATTTATTATTTGAAATATTTGAGATAAAATAAAAATAAAGATGTAGGCTATCTTGTTTCTCAAATATCAGAACCTTTTTCTGTTTTCTGAGTGTTTATCTTTTTCTGTCAGATACAAGAAGACCTATATTTTTATGGATAAAATGAACATTTCTATAGTTTGTACTTAGGCCTGTAGGTGTACTTAATCTTTTAGCTTCACCTTTGATATAATATTTAGGCTATATACATCTATTATAGATGCATCCACAAAAGAAGATTATCGTCTATAAACATAACAAACACAAATGTCACCGTTAGTCACCTTAGTGAAGGTTTACACTGAGAAAAGTAATTAGATATTTCTAAAGGGCTAAATCCGTATTAAAGGTGCAGAGAGATTATACTGTGTTTATTAGGGGCCTACCAAACATTTCACAATCATACAGTTGGTAGACGATCTTCTCTAGTTGATAGAAGTATATTTTACTCATTTTGTTCCTTATTGTAGAATTGCCAGCTGTTTACGTGCGACGAGTGTAACTTTGTGACAATCCGTGAGTGGGTCTTGAAACGTCACATGATCAAGCTGCACAATGTACGATCGATGTCGTGCGAGTTGTGTCCGTATCGTACCGATAACAGGAAACTGCTGTCGAAGCACAAACATGCAAAGCATTCTACAAATAAGCTTCGTCAAGTAAGTTCAACTCGGTTCGTAATTCACTTTCTTTCCTGATAATCTACTGGGAGTCTGGTGAACTAGAGCCTACGTGAATATAAACTTCACAATTGTAGGCCTATAGTATCGGTAATTCATTTAATTGTTTGGGAGGGGGTATGGGTCACTTATACCCCGGGCGTCAAAACCGAGGGGGGGAACACATGGCAACAAGCTAGAAACAGCCGGTGATGACGATATAGAAGGTACATGAAATGTCTGTCAAAACAAAGAAATAACAAGAAAATTGTGTTGTCACGTGAGGGGAAAAGCATCAAAACGACAGTAAAATCGGCATGTGCTGCCAGTTCTTAATAGGGGAGTGATAGTGTAATAAGAAAATACCAACACCACAAATATCTAACTTCAAATTGGCGTGTACGCTATAATGCATTATTACTAGTGATACCACAGAGTACTCAGAGACCGGTCCTGGATCGATCTCTGAGCTGCTCGTTCCTCTTTTTCCAGGACCGGACTTCATATGTCCTGGTGGAAGTCATTTGTGGGTGGGGGAAAAGGGGGGGTCGAGTCTCTGTAGCGTGGATAATGCGGTGTAAACAATCATACTGTTATAAGTTTTTTGACAAGGTCAGCAAAAAATCCGAATCAAACGAATGAAAGAAAAAAACAAATAAATTCGCAATTTTCATACTTTGATTTTTTTTTTTTTTAGATGAAGACCGATCTAACTCGTTCTTTAAAAACGAGTATGATCGGTCTTCAAATCTCGGGGCCGATGTCGTAACTAATTATTACCCATTAGAGTCTGTCGTTGAGTGCAGTATAATGAATAATGAGCATTATTTGTTGTTTGTATTTAGAAAGTCGAACCAGAAGTTCGGGAGATGTGCTGCGAAGAGTGCGGTTATCGTACAACGAGAACCTATCTGATGGCGAGGCATAGTCAAGGTCACGAACGAATGAAGGTCACACAAGAGAATCGAGTGCAGAATGGGAAGACTATAAAATGTAGTCAGGTATAAATGACAAGCTACGGTAACTACCATTACCGATTAGCATTATGATATTTGAGCGCTTTATTTAGAAAAAATATGTATTGGGCATTTAATACTCCCCACTAACGCCCACTTATGTCTCGATTGATCTACCAAATACAAATCAGATGCAAAAATGACCTTTTTGAGGCCCCTTACTACAATTAATCCGTACTAAATTTAGTTTCGTAGGATACCATAGTTAGTCTCCAGAAAAATTGAAATTATAAGGCCTACATTTTTGTCTATTGTTAACATTGAAACTTGATGCAAAACCATCGTTTTCAATAAGGCTAAGGATGGAAGGTAAAATCATTAACTTTATTATTATCATTATTATCTTACCAAACCCCAGAAAACTTGTAAAATCCAAAATATTTCAAAACCAGCCTATTGAAAATTGATTCAGTGAACCACTAAAGTGCCGTTACAGTGTGTAAACAAGCTCGCTTCTCTGTTGTGTAGTGCGATTATGCGACGTGGTGTGCCGGGTACCTGAAGCGCCACGTGTCGAGTGTCCACGAGAGTGTCAGCAACTCGCATCTGTGTGAAACGTGCGGGAAAGGTTTCAAGCAAGCCGAGGGACTGAAAGCTCACGTCGTGATGCACAACGCTCACGACGCGAGGCTAACGTGTCCGCTCTGCGGCAAGCTCAACCGATGTAAAAAACATCTCAGAGCTCATCTGGTTAGTTGCAAGTTATATACTTTTGTATTTATTCATTTATTATTAATCTAGTGGAAACATAGGGAGTGGAAACATTGTCTTTCAAAATTGGAAGAGAAAGGTTAAGATGGTATGGACACATGATGAGAATGGGAGATGAGAGGATAC
Source organism: Brachyptera putata (assembly GCA_907164805.1). Lineage (NCBI taxonomy): Eukaryota > Metazoa > Arthropoda > Insecta > Plecoptera > Taeniopterygidae > Brachyptera > Brachyptera putata. Next base: position 24,232,285 of record OU015470.1, on the reverse strand, counting down.
CCAAAGGGATGTTTGAGATGGTAGGGAATTGTATGGAAAAAAGAAGAGTTGGAAGACCAAGAGGAAGATGGCAAGAAGGAGTGATGGATGCAGTGATAAATCGAGGGGAGGAATGGAGGCAAGTGAAGGAAGAGAGTTGGTGGGAGAATAAAGAGAGATGGAGAGAATTGGTGGGGAGAGAAGAAGAAGATGAAATTGATGGATATGTGGAAGAGAGTGAGATGGAGGAGCCCGGAATTAGCGGAATCCGGGACTTGAGACGACCGCCCTAGATTTGGTGATGTACACCCCGTGGCCCAATCACCATTGGTTATCTGGGAAAAATAAAAAAAATATATTAATCTATTGACAATAGGGCCAAGGCCCTACGAGTGCTATGTAACAACACACAGAGACAACACAACAGTTGAGCACAAAACAGAACACAACACAGAACAGTTGTGCTATGCACAACAATAGTTGATGGCTATAAAATATCCATGAAATTAATTGTCAACTTGAAAATACAAGAAATAATAGTATTACATACTGTTGGTATAGCCATACGTATAAGCAGAGACAAGCATTTGGGGTTTTAATGATAAACACAAATTGTTTGTAAAGTGTTTTTTTCTTCAATATGTGTATGTAGGCTATATGATTTTTTTTTTAATAACATCGAAACTTGATACAAAATCATTGTTCCCCAATTAAGGCTATGGATGGAAGATTACCTATATCGTTTGAACGGGGCACCACGAGGGCGATCTTACCACCCCAAAATGAAATATAACTATTTTGTTATTGGAAGATAATTTATTGTTATGTCACATCATTGGCCGACGCACTTTCTTCTTGTAGAAAACCGTGCACACGAAGCTGCGCATGTTCCTGTGCGATGTGTGCGGGGCGGCGTTCAAGTCGAGAGGAACGCAGCGCAAGCACATCGTGACGATACACGAGAATCCTCGAGCCTTCTCCTGCGGGGAGTGTTCGAGGAAATTCAACACCAAGTTCACGCTCACGCGACATATGAAAATGCACAGGTAGGCCACTTCAATTCGACAAACGTTCTGTTTAGTTGCTAATTGAAGGGTACACGGGAATGAGGATACAAGTCACACATTGTGAGCTCGGGGATAAATGCAATTTCAAGTTCAAAACCATGTTTTTTTCTATAGAGGTCGATATTTCAACTCGATTTTTCGTGGACGTTTATCGTTGTTATCTAAAATTCCGATACATATTCAAAAAGCTTGCAAAAAAACACTGTTAGATGGCTTGTCTAACTCATTTTAATAGAAAATGTGACTTGTATCGTTATTCCTGTGTACCCTTCAATTGCAAAACACCTAGGATTATAGCTATGTACGATGGATACGTAACTGAGAGCAACCTCGTTCTGGATCTATGAAACCGATCCAAGCCACTGTCATCAACTACTCAGCCATCAGAGCCCTTAGAGCCTGTAGCTAGCTTATATGTGATCTAGGTGGCGTCGAGGTTCTTATCACAGAGCTGTCGTCAGCTGGGAGATAATGGACAAGTACAGTTGCGTACTCTATCATAGGTTTCTTAGCACTGGAGATGATCGTCAGCTGGGAGAACACGGGACAAGTCCAAGTTGCGTATACATCTTAGATGGCTAGTGTCCTAGAAAATACATACAATTGCAACTACTCAGTTATGTGTATGAGGCCATACAAATCTTCGAATATGTGTACAAGTGGACCAGTGGGTAGCGTGCTAAACCGTCATTCAGGAGCCAGGCTCGATTCCCGTCATGGTCAACAATCCTGACATGTTTTTCATGGTTTCTCTGTCATTTAGGTACTGTCATTAGTGTACATTTAGGTACATTTAGCTACCCTTAACAACATGCTTCAACCGACTCCTTCCCACTATCCGAACACACCTAATGAAACTGTCCATCACGTCATCACGTATCTCATTCAGCGGCACCAATAGATCTTGGGTCATCAGTACAGTACGTCGTTAAACACAAGGCCATGTTTTTATAGCAAAATAACCTGAGAACGTATTAATTTTAAAAATAGGTTAGAAAAGCCACCAGAAAAGGCATTGCCTGAGGATCCGCCGAGGCTTTCGAATGAGGACACCTTGATTCCCAACGAGCCAATCACATCGCAGCGTAATCAGCTGCCGATCCGGCTCGTTGGAACGAACACTATCGTACTTCAAGACGCCAGCCAGCCGGCCGGTCATCAAGACGACAGCAAGACGTCAATAACAATCACGGTACGTTCGTTTCACACACACTGTGTGCTGTGTTATGGACGTATATATCTGCAGCACGTAGCGCAAACTTTGGGAATTTAACTAGATGGTGAAGTTGACCTCATATTTGACGTTTGTGCAGGTGTATCCTTAATTTTCAGATAAATGAGAGCAAGGTGAGAGTAAAATAATTGAAACTTTTCAAGGTGACGTCTTTTAGTTGTAGATTTCCCACCGGCCCACCAGAATGTGCAAAAACAACGTGAATACAGTATACATGAATATAGATACTTTAGGGTGTGTAGAGATGATGCCAGTGATCTTGAGTCTAGTGATGATGAGTTTGAGGATTTTAGTTACTCTGATGAGCCGATCAAAGATTGGTGACTGACCATTTTCGATACAGAAGATTTTCAATGACTTAGAAGACAGGTTACTTTTAGGTTATGTTTATATTGATCTCCAAATTCTAAGCAGAAGCTATGTTATGTAAATACTAATCGATTAGTATTTTTATTGCAACTGTCAATGTATGTTTTAGTGATGTGAGCTCAAGTTTGCGCTACTGGCATTCTCTAGTTCAAGGTTCAACTTACTGGTACCGCTACGGCAGAAATAAAAATTTTAGGATCCTATACACGACAGAAAATACATTGCCGAAATGCATTGCTATTTTAGTTGATCGTGTAAAGGGGGTATAACATAGCACGGTCAACCATGACAATATTGGCCAACAGTGAAAGAGTTAAGAATGATAAAGTTAAGCAACACAATGACTTTCAAATGTTTTTCATGTATTCTTCCTATTTTCAGGAGAGCCAACTTGGGGAACACAACATGACGGTGTTGACGGAAACGGACGGAGCTTTTCGTGTGGCTCGAGGAGAAACTGCGGCGGCTCTTTTGTATCTCGGAAGTTATACTCCGTTTTAACCACAGCCTTCTGGATTGGATAAGACAGTCTCTTATAATGCCCTTGCTTTGAGGCTATTCTGACGGATTCGTGCATCGGAGCACTTTTGTGATATTCTTGATTGTACTAAATAACAAAATTGAAAATATATAGTTGTACTCTTGTTACTGGTTCTTACTGGAAAATATATACAAATATTCAATGTTCAAAATTCAAATGAAATCTTAATTTTTCCAACGTTTAGGACTACCTTTGAAACTTTGGTACATTTCTTCTTTATTAGGTCTGTAACAATGTTAACTGTGTTAACAATGCTATTAACTTATTTAACAAATTTAACTTATTTAACCTATACTTTATATAAACAATAACATAAACCAGGATTATGTATCTATATAATTGAAATTTCAATTATTCTTTGGGGTGGTAAGATCGCCCTTGCGGTGCCCCGTCCGAATAATCCTACCTTTAATCCACAGCTTCAATTGAGGAATACATGATTTTGTATTGAGATTTGATGTCAATAAAGAATATATATACGGTGTATATATATGTACCTCGAACAGCCACTTAGCCTTATCATATCACGGTATTAAAGAATCCATATTCCTGAAACTTTGTTAATTCCCAAAATGCATGAAATCACATTGAAAAATGTCGATTTTCAAACATTGCCCCATGAGTACATAGTCCTCCCCAGACCCCTCCTGCCTTCCCAGATCTTTGCACTTAGCCTTTCAGTCTAGTCACGTCGTCTTCCCCTTCCCGTAGATAACGTCGCCGCAGTTAATGGCTCGAACCAACCGAGCGTACAAAGAAGAAAAGAAGTCCGTCAACTCGGCAAATGCATGAGGTTATTGTGAAGACGCACGTGAGGGAGTTTGTATAACCATAAGCGACTCACCTCTTCAGTATTCCGTCTTGACCCTGCTAGACCTCGAGACAAGATCACCTAATTGTCGTGTCAAAATTAGTAGGCCTATTGTGAGACTGTTTTATCAATCAATTATATATAGTGTATTGTTTGAACATGAGGGACATAGGGAGAAATCTTTTGCCTGGCCAGCATTTTACAACCTATAAGAATACTACTGCTGTACATCCAAGCCAAAAAAACTTTGCATTGGTAACCTTTTGAAGGAACTTTAAGGTACCGGTATGCTAACTTGATTTTTGAGTTCATGTTTTTATGAGGAAGTGTAATGGTAACTAGTTTCCTATTTGACAAAATAATGGTACACTTGGTGGTACAATGGTACGCTGAACACTGATAAAATGAATGTAAGCAAGAATAAAAACCACAATTTTTTTCCCCGAGGTGTGAGCTACATGTCCATTTGTTGGAATATTATTTAGACTGCTGATATTGGTGTAAGCAATGTAGAAAAAGCACTTCTTAGTAGAAGAGTGCAAGCGACATCTCAGTTCCAAATGCACTGCAGCGTTGTGTCATTGAGTTTGTAGTTATATAACTACAAACTCAATGGTTGTGTAGGCCTATTTGTTTTGGGCGTAACCAAAGTATCAGTATAATTATAAGTATCATCATCTCATAGAAATATAGAAGTAGAGTTAATATTTTATCAACTCATAAATAGCTGAATGAGATTGTTTATATGCAAATTTAATGATAACTGGTAGTTGGCACAAAATTGAAGCTAGATTGAAGTCGTCGTAAGTGTTCTTTCAGCTCCTCAACAATTTGAAAAATGGCGGTTGGCTTTTGGCCTTTGCCGCCTACATTCATACCTGTTGAATCTGACAGATAGGTGATTGTCAAAAACCGATTATCAGTATTGTTTTGTGTCACTGTTCATTGATTTTAATCACAAATTATCAGGTGATGACGACTGTGAATTTATTAGTGATTATCAGATAAACGAATGTTCAATAATTTACATACTTGATAAGGCCTTGCCAGTTCACTTTCGCATGCCTGGCATAACCTCAAAATAAAAAGTTTTTCTTTCCAGCAGATTGCTTATATTTCGTTATTATAATTCGTCTTGTACTCCACAGTCAGTTCCACATTCAATATGAGCACTAAGCTTAACTTGATAGCTGCAGCGTGTGAAAACTTGGGTATCGGGATAAATGGAGATCTTCCGTGGCGATTGAAGTAAGTTGACGAGATAGGCCTAGGCCTAGGCATAGGCGTAGGCCTAGCATTGCTTTATTCGTCATGGAAATCGAAGACTAGGCCCATGGTCTTGAGTAACTAAAATTGGAATAACTCTTATATTTTATAGGAATGAAATGGCATTTTTCACTCGAATGACAACAACTACAATTGACCCTAATAAGAAGAATGCAGTAATTATGGGACGAAGAACGTGGCAGTGTATTCCGCTAAAGTACCGCCCGCTGAAAGGTCGAATAAACATCGTCTTGACGACTCAAGCTAACCTGTGAGAATTGACATACGTATATAATTAACCGCTTCGTACTCAGTTTCATGTTATGAATATGGTTTGTTAATGTGAAGGGATAATAGCGTAGAAAAGGTCGAATCACAAAATTTGTATAGACTTATCACTTGAAAGACCAAACATGAAAAAAGATGAAACATAGATAGCCTGAATACATAAGACAAAGAAGAGAATTTCTTGCAGTTTCGGTGTACCGGTATTCTTAAGACTAAACGTAATCATAGAGGAAGGCGTAATGCAACTATTTTTCTTTCATTTATTGCTCAACAACTTCACCAACAGCTAGATTATTTGGAGGTACAAATCAGGGAAATAAACGATGAAGTGATGGCAGGTGAAAAGACGTGTAGAAAAACCAATGCCATGGGGGTTTCGAACCAACGCCCAACGGCAATTGTGAATCTTCTGTTCTTTAAAACGCAAAATTATTACATTTTTCTCATTCTTTAAAGAAGGATTGCAATAGATTTTCAATCAACTTGAATCGTTTGAAAGTTATTACAAGTGAACCGATTTTTCACTTTTGTGCAACTTGTCTAGATTTCTTCTATTTTCAATATAAGTCGTGCACGAACTAAATACAAATTATATACCACTTATTTGGGCCAATGTTGACTACCTACTTGCAGGGATCTAGGAGAAGACGCTATTGTTTGCAACTCGCTCGAGTCCGCCATGGCTGCGGTAAATAATCCTCCGTTGAAAGACACGATCGAGAGTTTGTGGGTCATCGGGGGAAGTTCTGTTTACAAGGTAAACTTATTCATGTATTTATTTCTATTTATATTTGGTTTTAACGACATACTGTAATGATAACTGAGATCCATTGGCATCAGTTGATGATAAATGAGATGATGTGATGAAAGGATGAAAGGTTATTGTAAGAGGTGTTTTTGGATAAGAGCCAGTCGTGGCTTGTTGTTAAGAAGCCATCCTGGCATCAACCTAAACGACAGAGGGAAACAACTTCTGTCAGGATTGTCGACCATGGCGGGAATGGAAGTGTGCTAGCACTTGACCACCCGTCTCAGTATGGTTTATACTAGTTTAATATTTTTGTACTAGTTTATTTCATCCATCCGAATGGAAATGTGCTCGACCTGTAAGATCTATGGTACTTACATTTTCAATTAATGATCATTGTGAAATTAGTAAAATTGAATCAATTGAATAATGCCGACTAAATGTGAATAATAATCAAATCAGAGAACTTTGTTTCTTATAAAATGAGTAAAATGAAGCTCGATTCAGTTCCATTCTTGTTTGAAATATTTCTTTTTGGCTAACATCGATAATACGTGCTCATCATAGCTTCAGGCCCACACTATGTTACTGTTATGATATTTTCTGACGCAAATGTTTATTTTCTAGAAAGCCATGGAATCGAAGTACTGCTATCGTGTTTACTTGACGTCCATCCTGAAACACTTTGAATGCGACACATTCTTTCCTGCGATCGATTCCGGGTTCACACGAGTAACGTAAGTAGTAGCAATCTAGCACGAGTTTTTAATCAGAACTGAGGAGAGCTGACAAGTTTTTTAAATTATTTGTGTTGGTAATTTTATTTCAACCTGAATAGGCTTTAATTGAAATCTTTCGAAAAGAATATATGATGAAATATTTTTCAAAAATATTGACTATATATAGATACAGGTACCCTACCTATGAAGATTTTTTTTGCTACAAGCTACTACGGTAATGAACTACACGTTTCAAATTTTGGACGTAAATTGAGCCGCGTGTTATTAAGAAATAATCGATGAATACTAAGTCACAATTTACTTTCCTTAGAAATTTGACAATTGTATAATAATTCTGTTAGTAGGCCTACCTGTCTAGTTGTCGCCACGTTCCTCCATCAACGTGAAACTATCGAGCTTCTCAAGTACTGGAAGTATAAAACTACGGTCTAGAATAGGAGAGGTCTTGTAAAGGGCTATCTCCGTGCGTTGGAAGGTTGGTACCAAAAGTGCTGCTAGTTCCACCAAAATCCGTGCGGAACGCTAGGTGACAGGAGGCCAGTCACATGGTCCAGTTGACGTCTGACAGTTGACATATTGCCGCCAACAATGACGTACATTTGGTGCGCTCACGCATAGAGCGTGGCCCACCAGCCTCCTGTCACCTAGCTTTCCGCATGGATTTTGTTGGAACTAGCAGCACTGTTGGAAAGTCTTCGATACAATATCTCTCTATTCTAGACCGTGTATAAAACCTAGTCACAAGATTCAATGTCACTGCTGTACCGACACTATTCTCTTCTGTTTGCAGAGATACGAAGGTACCAACTGAAAAACAAGACGAAAACGGCATCCAGTATGAATTCCAGATATTTGAAAAGGTTACAGAAACAAACTGATTGAATACATTTTTTTTACATTTTGATAAGCAATTGTTTATTTTTTATCTTATATATTCAGTTTCATATCACAATAATACATGTTGGAGTTACTATGCTAAAGCTATACCGTTGATACATACGTAATATACATGTCATTTACTTAAAATATGTACTAAATGTATTGTACGGTATGAAAATATTTTGTCTAATTAAAACTCGGGTTTATAATGTTAACTGATAAGGATTTTATATAGATATTACATTCCTTGAAACTGAAAGAAATAACAAAATAATAATAAAATTGTGAGTGTATGAGCCGGTTCTACCAACTGACGATTAATGAATTGAGCTTTAATTAGCAAATTAATCTATTATCACCCTTGGTTACGTATGATATTTTTGTACCTTAATTAATAGTCAACTAATTAATACTTGATTATCAGTTGGTAAAACCAACTCCAAGTGAAAGTACCTAAAAATTACAAATGTTTCAATTATATATCAACAAAATACTTGTTTCGTATCTTTAAAACACTTGTAATCTTAGGTGATTGTTGTACAATAATTCGTGACGGTAGGTTTCTTCCAACGTTGCACCCACAACTGTGGCTCGATATTACCGGGCGTACACCATCGTAATTGGTTCAAACTGCTGACAATATCGGGCAACAATGAGCGAGGCCAGTTGTAAGAAGCCTATACTTGACAATTCCCACACACATTTAGTTGTGCCCTCAACTAGGGCGTTATATCAAGAGAATTCACGACCTAAAGTAAGTTTGAAGCAATTTCTGGCCCTTACTGCAACTGTCACTCAAAATAGCGTCCTAGGCCTAGCTAGAAAAGACTAGGACGTTGACTCGTTAATATTTGCTAGAAGAGCTAAATTCTATGGCAACAGGACCAGGCCTTGTTTATTTCCGTTATTGTTATCACAGCCCACGAGATGCGCTACGAAATACACGTTTTTGGCAGTCTATGAGACCGTGACTTTGATATTATTTTGTGTCGCTAGGACATTATTTGAAGTGACAGTCGCGGTAAGGACACTGGATAACGGTAATGACAATAATTTGATATTTCTCCACCATTTCTGAATTTTTCAAATAACGGAACAGCATTATGATAAGCACGTTAAACGATTCTTACCATTTACCAGATTATTTGGCGCAATCAAGGAAGACAAAGGTGATTACCGTTACACTACTCCCCCCCCCCCCCCCCCTCCCACTCGAAACCAACCTGAACGTAAATACTATTGAAATCCTTGGATCAATCACATTTTAAAAGATGCAGCCTATTGTTATTAGTTACTTAATTATTACACACTTATTTCTCACGAATAAAAATTAAAAAATAATGGTAAGTTTACTGTTTAGGTTAACGTTATTGACTATAAAATGGTTACAATATATTGCCAAGTGACTATGTATTGATATTGATAAGCCTATACAGAATACCACTGTTGGGGTTGAAAAATGTCTGTAATTGTAAAATATCCTTGCTTGCACTCCTCTACTTATCGATTAAATAAATATCATTTTATATTCCTACAAAATACAAATATGTACGTATAATAAACTAACACTATTTTGTACATGCATAGATCCGATTGCTCACAATCCCTTATTTATATAAAGGGACAAATAAAATAAAATACGCATTATATTTCATCAAGAAATTTGTATCTCCGTGGAAAGTCATCAACAAAGATATATATTCTTTTGTTCTACCTGATGCCACAAATTGCGTAACAAAATATATGCATAAAATTGAACAAAATACATTGTATTCAACTTTTCGTAACGCGGTTAAAACATAATATCAGCCCAGAAGAGTAACTCTTCTCATTCTTAGTCTTTTAACGAACATTTTGGCTCAACCGCTGTTTATTGAAGGTTGGGTTCACACTTGAAATTGTCACGACAGCGTCTCGATTGTGAATATGTTCTACTTATAAAACCTACTGAAATGCAGACGTCATTGTATACTATCGCTAAATAAGAATTATAGTTCAATTTTACACAATAGTACGTAAATGTTGACCCGTACTAGTAAGACCACTTTAAATAAAATCTAATTTAATTCCGTAAAAGTACGGTAACACATTGTCAAGTTTTAGAAGTTGAATAGCCAGACCAAATAGCAGTATAGTTTAGCCAGGGCCTCATTCCTGTATGTTATGACTATTGTAAGTGATTCCTTAACCCAGAGGTACGTTTACACTTCTGTTTTGTGCTACGTGAAATATGCTTCGTAAGCAGGCAAACGCAAAATTTGTGAATTTACAAGAAGACTCCGGTGATATCGGATTTATTCCAATTACACATCGACAATGGTTAATTGTCAAGTGGGCATAAGCCGTGATGGACGATGCTTCAATCGAGTCATCTCCTAGAGTAGAAACTCCCACAAATAAAACGAGCGAGAGCTTTCAAAATGGCAGCACTCCGTAAAGATGAGTGACCTAGATCGCCGTAGAGCTACGCGACGTTAGCCTAATGGTAGTATGCGCTTTCCAAGTACAAACATTCATTGTTCAACTGCAGTTGTTGACAAATCACAGCCAGTTCAACGACTATAAAAACGTTTTTATAACAATCACAGATTGTAAGAAGTCAAGTCAATTCAAAACTCTGAAATGTAAGCACATGGAAAGTCTACAAAACACCATTTTTATATGAATTTAATTTATTGAATAAAGTTGGATTCAATTAATAGATTAGTTAAAATGGTAGATCAGTAGATTTTTTGAAAAATATTTAATTGGCCTTTCGTAAAAGTTGTTTCGAGATACGTTGACGATATACACTGACAACATGAGGCCATTAACACGCGAGAACAGGAGGTGTCATATATCCAGATACGTCTAGACGGAGCTTGTAAGAACAGTATTGAAATTGTTAGAAAGAATAAAATATCCACACATTTGGTTGCACAGGGGTCTTAAAAATGTGGTATTAAAAAGGCAGACAGTTCTGCTGTTTACAATTGTCTTAGTCGAAAGTAGCGACAACGTAAGATTCATATAAACAAACTCAACTATTACATCAGCAAATTTAAAAGAGAAATGTGATAATAAAGCCATAATTTTAAGCCGTAATTTTACGCGCTCAATTTTGAATGGAGGTTGATCGTTATTTGATGGAATGAAATCTTCTTGGAGCAAGAATATCATCAAGAAAAGTACCACTGTTTCTCTTAATTCCCTTTATTATCAACATTTTAAACTCTAAATAACTCTAAATTTAATTAAGACTAGTACGATATTAAACAAAACGTAAGTAGGTATTTAGAATATATTACAGTGTGACCTCTATCTATCGTTTTTCAAGGGACCAGGAAAACAAAACTATCCATGCAGGAAAATGATCCATTGATTCTGTATAGGAGTAGGGTGGAACTAAATGAACGCTAGAAGCGGGAAAACAATGGATCCAGGAACAATGCATAGAGGTTTAACTGTGTACAATACATTCCCATTTTAGATTGTACATAATCAGCATAATTTAAAATAAAATACATTCAGTTCTACAATGGGATAAATTCCGAGTCAATTCTTCAGGAAGTTATCCCTAGAAAGCTAGAAAGCAACGAGTACAATTTTTCCTGATGATAATCTACGACTTTGTGTCTTCGTCTTGAATACTAGGAAAGTCGAGAGCGCTGTGCAACCGCCTTGAAGGATTCACGTGACCTTGGAATATAGCTAGCCGTCGTACCGACGGATACGCAACTCATGTTAATTCTGATGCAGGATTCTCTCCAGAGCTGAGAAACATGAGGCTGAATTGTTAGATCTTTCATTTTGGCAAGGTGTTTGAAGTTTCAATTATATCGTGAATAGAATTATTGTGATCTTCGACGTTTACTTGATTGCCTATTGGGCTACTTGTTCCAATTTGTTGATGTTTATGTAGATAATTCTTGCAGATATGCGTGATGCATGGTGGCAAGATGCCCTAATTAACTTCCTTATATCTACTCGTAAAACACTTTCTTGAATTCTTCAATTTTCTTCGCATTTCTTCCTTTTTCCTCAAGCTCGTTCAGTCTCTTAGGGTCCTCTGGATGAATCAATTCCGTACCACCTTTGTATCACCCTCTACGCTTCCAATCAATCTCCTCCCCTCGTACCTCTCTGCATCCCCTTACCTACTCTATTGCTCAGTTCCTCCCACCCAGTCAAGTTGTTCTTTGCTTGAAAGAAATTACAATTCAGCCTAACCTTCCTTCTTCATTTTTCATTTTTCGTGTATTGTTGATTGCCTATCCATCCGTACAATAGCTATAGACCAAGGTTTAGCACATGACACTTTGTCTGTAATGACACGTCATGAAGATGCGTCAGTTAAACCGGGTAAAAGTTATACTGCCAACCTGGCCTACATATCACTGGGCTTGACTTAACAAGTTCAACTTATGTGTTAAATGGCAACCAAATCATAACGATGAATACTATGACTTGGCAGGGTTTTTACACGATATTTGAATATAATTATTGAAATTCAGAAAGAATATGGCAAGCCACTCCAAACCTTACGAGCGAGTAACGCCAATTGATTTGTATCAACACTGGTACGCATGTCAATTTTCACGACAATAGTTTTTAAAAGCTTGAAAGCTTGTGGAAAATTTCCATTTTGGAAGTATTTCCCCCTGGGTTATTCTTATGGGGATTTTCCAAACTTTCAATTATTTTTCCGGAAAAACCGTTCAACCGATATTTCTGAAAAACAATCCCGAGCCTATTCTAGTGTGACACCAATATTCAAAAAAAGTTTGGAGTCGCTTGGTCTTTCTTCCTGACCTGTATGCCACTTGAAAAATTGGAAAAAAAAAAAAAAAAAAAAAAGACGAAGCCCTTTTTTATGGTATGTGAAATGAAAGTCTTCGCTACGCTCATCCAACTATTTACAGATACCGTGTATAAAACCCATATATAAGTAATATATATATTCATCGTAATTACAAAATGGCAGACGTACAAATAAAAACAATCTGCAAAAGAACGCTACAGATTTCCTAAACTGATTACAATCTAGCCTACCTTGAGCACATTCAATGAACGACATCGTTCCACAGACACGGTCGCTAGCAGGATATGTGGTGGTGATGTTCGTGCGACTTGTTGGACGTTTTGGACGGCGACGAAGACGTCGGAAGAACGTGCTTCTTGTGCGCGCCCGACGCCATCTGGCGGGCGCCCATCGTCGACGACTGGCTGCTCCAATCGCCCGTCGCTATCGTAGTCTTGTAGAAACGTCGGGACGTCTTGTTGAAGATCGGCAGCAGCTCGTTGGCTTCGTCCGACAGAGCCTGGAAACATACACGACATTAACTCATTTCACAATATTTAAAAAAAAAAAATCCAAATCATCCTTGCTATTTCTACTTTCAAAATTAATTATTAGACGAGCTTTAGCGAGGATTCAATTTGACGTACTGAAAAAAATTGGTGTTCGTTTTTTTTTTTTTTTTATGATTTTTTGGCGTTCCTCCACAGGTCAAACGGCTACATCTATCAACCTCAAACTTTTTTTCAATATGGTTCCTCATCTAACTTAGATCTGTATAGTTTTGTGGCATTATCGGGGAGTAGCTTTTTTTTTATGAATTTAAGAAATTTCAAAAATTCCCATTAGAATAACATGGCGGAAAAGAAAAGAAAATATTTTTATTTTCCAAAAAAAATGAAATTTTGCGTGAAGTTGAATTACATTTTGGTACACATTTCTAAAAAATTTCAGCTTGATCGGGTCGGGTCAGCCATTTTGAAGAAAAAACATAAAATGTACTAAATTGGTACCACTCGAAGCAGTTTTTACCCATTTTTATCAATACTATTACCATATGCTATTACTATCCGCTCGTCTTACAACGCATATATGGCGTTTTCCTAGTAATTCGTCAAATTGAGAAGTTGATTTCTAGTTTACTCTCAAATGATGGAAAAATATCTAATGTTTTGGGTTGTTATGCCCTTTAATGTTCAATCCTGTGCCTACCTTCATGTATATGATGGTGTCCGTGCCGTACCCCTCGCATGGCAGTAGTATGAGGTCGCCCTGGAAGTAGCGAGCGTAGAGCCGCGATATCGGCAGACCGTAACCGTACCCGGCTAGCGGGACCGTGTGGGCGTCGGACTTGGGCGGCTGCGGGGCCGTGGAGTACATGTAGTTGAACAGCTGATCGGTCTGGCTCCGAGGTATTCCCCCTCCCCTGTCGGACAACTGGGAAACATGCGCTGTTATTGATATGAGGAATAATTAGGGTTGTAAACACTCTTAATGATAAGTTCTGAGTCATTGAAGTTTGTTATCTTGGCGCCAGTTGAGATGTAATCAAATAAAACAATTACAATCAGCTGTCTGGGAACTGACCTAGTTACGTCCACCATGCTATTCAGGGACAAACGTAGACAGACGTTATAAACTGACTAGGACAATGCAGCATATGCGTTGTTGGATGAGCGACAGCGATATTGGACTATTTACGTGAAATGTAATGTAAAGCTATACATACACACCTTAATTTTGAAACTATTAAATCATGTCCTTCCTGTTTTACTCATTGATTATTCTTCAATCCTTTCACCATTTATTTGGTTTTATTCTTGGACGTTCCTAATAGCTTTTTAATTGATCTAAAAAAAATATATTATAAATAATCATTTTCTTCAGAACGGCCAATCTGATTAATGTAAAACTTTGGAATAATGTGTATCATATCTGTTTAAATTCAATGAAAATTTTAATTAAGCCTATATCAGGGAAAATATTTCTTTCAAAATTTATCCTCTGGGTTATTCTCATGGTGGTTTTAAAAGATTCGAAATGGATTTTCTCAAAAGTGGTCCTACCGATTGCGCCTCAAAACTATACAGTCGTATCTAGTTAAAAGATGACATGTATGCGTGCCCAGTTTCATCTCAGTTTGTGATTTTGTTTGTCATGTGGATTGCAAAAAAAACATTTTTTTTTTCCAAATACAGTAAAATTTGACTGGCAAAGAATCAAAGATTAATCAAAATTTATTTCCATGAAGGAATGAAATTATGGAAAGATTTTGAAGGTATCCCAAGAATTTGTCAAGCGTGTATCCGTCTTCCTTGGAACACCTGTCACCCAACGTTCAACAAGTAGGCTCTCGGACAATCTGGCACCGCGCCAATTGTGACACCTGCGCACGGCAATCAATCACCGTTCAAGGTCAACGTGCCGGCAGTGCGTCTAAATATAGCCGAGATCCACTGCCTTATCTCTGGCATCTTGCCTTCATGGTAGAACCCCCAATTTGCAAACAAGCTCTTTGCCATAAAAACTGTACAGTTGATACGTGTTAAGTGTGAGTTGGCTGTATCAACATTCCCCAAACAAAATGATATAAATAATCGACATTGTTGATGTTCATTCATCCAACCTATTTCTTTCGATCATTTAGCATAGACTTCAGCTAGAATTACGATTCAGAACAATATTTTGTGTTAATTATATATTTTACATTCAAGTAGGCCTACTAATGTTAATTCTTTATTTGAATTAGAAATGTCAATTTTTTCCCAATAAATAATCGTAAATACTGATAGACGAGAGAGACCGCAATATATAATTTCCAGCGGTATATATTGAAGTAATCAATCAGGAACTGGTGAAAATATAATTGAAGATGATTAGAGATATATTTGATATCTAAGACAAAGATTGCATATCGAATTGAGTAGCAGACGACAGATGGTCACATAACAGCCCGGTTATTTGGGGCTTACCTTGACGCAGATGTCCTCCTTGCCCCGCACCACGGTGACCTCGAGTGGGGGGTATTGTTCGGACGAGCTGTGGTGTTGCTAGACCCCACCAACAGCAGGGTTATTTGGGGCTTACCTTGACGCAGATGTCCTCCTTGCCCCGCACCACGGTGACCTCGAGTGGGGGGTATTGTTCGGACGAGCTGTGGTGTTGCTAGACCCCACCAACAGCAGGGTTATTTGGGGCTTACCTTGACGCAGATGTCCTCCTTGCCCCGCACCACGGTGACCTCGAGTGGGGGGTATTGTTCGGACGAGCTGTGGTGTTCCATGACGGCTCGCATCGAGTTCTTGAACAGCTCGAACAGCATGTGGTAGAGGTGAGACGGCACGTACACGATACGGATCATTTCTCCTTGCTCCAAATCTGATCGAGACACACACGAAATAATACGTTAGAATAGAATAGATTGACGGAATTTTTTTTTGGGTTTATTTACATACCATTATTCACTGTTGAATACGGGTCATTTAAATGAACGCCATTTTATTTATTCCTTTTTATATTGGGTTTAACGACACACTGTTATGATAGCGCAGATCTATTGGTATTGGGTAGATGATTAATGAGATGTGGGGTGATGAGATGAAGGTTTCTTGGGTAATAGGAAGGATATTGTGAAGGAAGCGGTCGTGGCCTATATTGTAGGAACCATCCCGGCATTCATACCCCCGTATAATCCCCGTATAACTTGAACTTTAGCTGGAAAATCAGGTGAAATTCGCCAATTAGTTACGGTACCCGGAATGACATTTCTAAAATACAGGAATGAGCTGACCGGTAGCTCAGTCAACTATCGCTAACGGTGGAAACTTAAGTCACCGTTGGGCGTGGGTTCGAGTCCCGCATAAGGCATGGGTTTTTGTAAATGTCCTGTCACCTACCATCACTTCATCATTCATTATCACCTGCTCATTCGTATCCCCGTATAACCTAGCTGTTGGTGGGGTCGTTGAGCAGCATAAAAAAAAATTGTTATTGCAGCTCTGATAGTAGGCCTAAATTGTCAACCCACTTGAACAAAAATGAAAATGAAGGCATTTAGACGGCCTATTGTTAAATAGCAACTAGTTTGAAATAATGAAATAAAAAACTTGCATAGATCTATCCAATCATTTCCTATGATTACCTTTAAAAAAAAACAATTACAAAATCAATGTGATGGGATATAGCTGTTATGCAAGTCAGTGATGTGACGTCATTCTATGCGCACAGTGTGGTTACCACTGAAGGTGATGAAAAGCTGGACATGTGCCAAGTTATTTAATTACATAATTATGTTTTGAACATGAGTAATATTATTATGGCAGCAGCAGGATACCAACACTGGTGACACAGACTATATGTTGTTTTAATGGTAATTAAGAGTCCATGGGAGTTAGTTTAGAGGAATATCAGTTTTTTGATGATAACTTTGGAACGGTATGAGATATCGAAATTCTGAAAAGGATGATAGGCCTACACAGATATTTTCAATACCTTCAAGACGGCTTAAGTTATAACTAAGTAATTACCTACAGTGAAACCTCTGAATTTCTAAAAGATTATTAATGAAAATGCTCAATGAATTTTCAGCCAAAATTTAGATATTTTTTCAACATACCGTAGGGACCGAACTTTGAAATAAATTAGGGCCTACAGATTATATGTATTAATTAAAGGCTCATTTATTCATAATACATATTGGAATTTTATTGTGATTTTATCCTCGTTTCATTTTATTGAAAAAAAAAATTATAAAATTTCGATGAAAAAATTGAAAATTTCCTACACACAATTTGAAAAATGTTCCCACAAAGAAACGATAATTTATTTCAAAGTTCGGTCCCTACGGTATGTAGAAAAAATTGAAAATTTGTCAAACATTTTCGTTAATAATCTTTTGGAAATTGTAGATCCTATAATGAAAATGTATGTTATACTAGGGTCCACATTTACCAACTGATAGTTAGTGGATTAGGCTATAGTTAGCGGAGTACGCCCCCCCAACCCCTCACCCCCCCTCCTCCCCCTGCCTCGCTCGTGACCTACCGTTATGCTCCTTGACAACTAGTTCCGGTGACGCGAGGTAGTACTGGTCACACAAGAAGCGCGCGTTCTCGTACGCGTCTCTCACCACGCCCACCAGGTCGCACTGCGGGTCGATGCAGCCGATGTGGCGACTGTGCGACATTTCAAGGTTACCGCCAAACAGCAGCGCTGAAACAAGAACGTCGTTACGGCACAACGTAGGGGACATTCAACACGCAGATTTGGACGTTTGGACTGAAATCACTAACGCAACGCTGTCCTTCCATGATCGCGATTCGCTTTTGCTTAGCGAGCGGTTAAGTTGGGCCGAGATCAATATTCAGAAACTGCGCCGCTATTGTCACTGATAATACTGATTTCATTTTACAAATTGAAAACAGTTCGTCATTTCATGTACAATCCCAAATTGTAGAATGATTGACACTGAGACGAGTGTTCGAGCACACTGAATCGTCATTCAGGAGACCGGGGTTTGATTCCCGCCACGATCGACCATCCTGACGGAGGTGTATCATGGTTTCCCTCTGTCGTTCAGGTTGATACCAGTATGGTTGCTTAACAACAGGCCACAATCAGTTACACAGATGTTAGTACAAAAAGTATCCAACTGCACTAAAAACCAACTGTCCTAAGAATCAACTGACCAAAACTCAGTCCCCCAACTGACACACATTTTGAAATTATTTATTCTGAATTGTTTTATTTTTTAAATTTTATATTGGGTTTAACGATGCACTGTTATGATAGCGCAGATCTAATGGCGTCGGATGGATGATTAATGAGATGATGGGATGATGAGATGAAGGTTCTTGGGTAATGGGAAGGATAGTGGGAAGGAAGCGGTCATGGCCGACTTATTGTAGGAACCATCCCGGCATTAGCCTAGACTACAGAAGGAAACCACGAAAAACCCCTGTAAAGATGGTCGGCGGCGGGGATCGAACTAGGTTCGAAATTCTCCTCGCCTCCCGGATCACACGAAGTGAGCGCGTTAACCACTGAGCTACATGTGTCGGTAATTGTTTTATATCTGAATCGTCTCAGTTTCTCAACTCTTTATTCTACGCTTCAACCTTTCGTACAAATCCCAGCGCCTTATCGTCACACAGAACAGGTACCTGTCGCATGCAACGCCGCCCGGCCACTCACTGTGTTGGTTGATGAGCATCCGGATACTGATCCGGGACATGTAGAACCGGTCCAGGAAATACTGGATGCTGTTCTCCGTCTGGTGATCGACGTCGTGCGAGTCCTTCAGCTCGAGGACGCCCTGCGCCATCGTCTGGACGACGTCCGTGTGACGGTTGCGGATCTTGACCAACGCCTCGCAGAACCTGGAACAAGAGGTCAAGTTTCACGTTCGTCCGTAGCTCGAGAGAGTGGACCCTTACATAATGAACTACTCAAAATAACGTGCTAAAGTCCTCGTCGGGGAGAGTTGAGTTGTTGATATCGCACACAAAAGATATGGTAACATCTCTTATGTATATTGGGTTCAACGACGCACGGTTATGATGGCACAGATCTAATGGCATCGGATGGATGATTAATGAGTTGATGGGATGATGAGATGAAGGTTATTGGGTAATGGGAAGAATAATACAGAAATCCTAACGACATCCCTGTACAGATGTATAGATTTTACCAACTTTTACCACTTCTAGAATTTATTCCAAAAAACACACGGAATACAGAAACACGATGAAAGCTCACCTGTCTAGATTTGGTTGGTTGACGTCGGTCTTCTCGAACTCGAGTATCTCCGTGAAGCTGCGGGCGTACCAGTCGTTGACGAGTCCGACGGAGGGCATTCGTAGCAGGTTGTCGGGCAACAGGTGGATCTCTTTCATGATGTTCGACAGCCGGACCGGCAGCTCCTTGCGCAAGAACACAAACGACTTGCGTTCGCACGCGCTCAGACCTGCACAAACACGACAATACCGATTAGTACACTGGAAATATTAGGGATGCTGCCGATAATGAATTGTCGATCTGAGGCATGACATTTTATAATCAACCACACAATTTGTGAAAGCTTGACATTTTTGTAATCTTCTAATTATTGACAACACAGTAAGGTCTACAATAATTGCCATGTAGACAATTTAAAAAAATAGGTGGGTAGGAAAATAAAAGCTTTGAATATATGAGTATTCATTGTCATCTTTTCATTGTCATCTCGTCATAAACGTTACAAAATATTTATTTTATTTATTTCAACTATTTGATCTTCAAACGTATTATTATCATTTGTATTTTTGTTTCAATAACTTTTTTTTTTTTTAATCGTCGACTTTTATACCTAGATATAAGTTCATAATTTCACATAAGTAATTTTTGTAATTCAATTGTAATTTTTTATAGATCATCAAGCTGGATCCTTGTGGTCAATCACAGTGTGAACAGCTGACAATAAAATTGTTATTCTTCTTCTTCGACATCAAAACTTGATACAGAATCGCCAAATTAAGGCTATGGATGGAAGATGAATTTCATGAACCAACACATTTTACCATATTTTGAACAACAATGGTACCACTAAGTGAGAATGAAAACCAAAAATACCAGAATAAATTAAAGAAGGTTGTTCTCCGACAGATTAAAATGATTTAATTGCACAAATATAATTTTGATATGTTACATCCAAAATATGTCAGTTAGAAAATTGTCAAATACTTTTAGATTTTAAAACTGAATTAGCCTATATATTTTGGATAAATAGTTGTCACTGCAAAAAGGTGGTGCAAATATTAATGTCATTCTCATTTTTTTCAAACGTGTAAACATAAATGAAGAAGTTAATTATCTAAACATGGCATTCTGAAAAGTTTGGAATCCTAGATGGCAGCCAAGACGCATTTTAGAATAGAAAGTCAGTGACTGCCAGATCGAAACTTTATGGAGCACAATTCAGTGCAAAACAGAAGCAAGATGCATTGAGAAACATTCATTGAACTGACTTGACAGAGAAACGAACTTCCTTCGTCAGCTGTTTGCAATCATCAACGACCTCAAGGATCAATATAGAGTAGAACATGTAAATATTACAGATAATAATAATAAATAAAAATAATAACAATAATAATAATGAATAATAATAATAACATTAATAATAATAATATTTTTTTTTCTAAAATTGGTTTCAATCAATAGGCCTACATACAAGAATAATTAACATACTCTTACACAAAGCCAAAAAGGCAAATCTGTGGGATAAAAAATTGAAGACTTTTGATTTATGGAAAATGAATGTTATACTTTTTATTGCAATACCAGTAATCAGAAATAGTGGCACTGATAAAGACATTGAAAAACGAAACTAATGATATATTATTAATAATGATAATAATATTTCTCTTTCTTTCAAATGTTTCAAGGATGTTTACTTATCCTTTTGTAAATATAAATGTATGTTCACAATAATCCATAAACCTTGTAAACAGGCTTATCTGTGATTTGTATAGAGGCAGGCCTACACAGTAAGCATATAGTGGTTTGTGACAAATACAGGCAGAATGATGGCATAGGTATTTTATGACACCCCACGAATTGTAATAAAATGTTAATATGTCAATAATATTAGTATGCAAATACAATTTCACTTTCAATTTGAAATTGAAAATAATAATGATTTTATCACGAAACAATTGCCAACTCTCTTGCTGGGAAAAAATATAAACAAGTTCCGAAATAATAATGATAATTAGACGAGCTTTAGCGAGGATTCAATTTGACATACTGAAAAAAATTGGTGTTCGTTTTTTTTTTTTTTTTTTTTTTTATGTTCTTTTTCGGTTCTCCACAGGTCAAACGGGTACATCTATCAACCTCAAACTTTTTTTCAATATGGTTCCTCATCTAACTTAGATCTGTATAGTTTTGTGGCATTATCGGGGATTACCTTTTTTTTATATGAATTTGAGAAATTTCAAAAATTCCCATTAGAATAACATGGCGAAAAAAAAGAAAATATTTTCATTTTCCAAAAAAATGAAATTTCGCGTGAAGTTGAATTACATTTTGGTACACATTTCTAAAAGATTTCAGCGCGATTTTTTTTTTTTTTGGAAAATAAAAATATTTTCTTTTTTTTCCGCCATGTTATTCTAATGGGAATTTTTGAAATTTCTTAAATTTCAACTAATAAATAATAATAATTTCAACTAGACGCTGAATGCGTTTTGCAATGTAGAAGAAACTAGTGTAATTTCTACCGCGGTAACAGCACAATTTTGGTTTTGTAGGCCTATCCATGCCTGGTTGCACAGCTGTGGAATGCTGTTGCCTTTCCATCGGTACGAGGCACCGACACACGTAACTCAGTTGCTAACGCACTCGCTTCATGTGACCTGGGAGATGAGGGCTACATCGGACCAGGTTCGATCCCCGCCATCTACATCTTTACAGGGGTTTTCGTGGTTTCCCTCTATAGTCTAGGCTAATACTGGGATGGTTCCTTCAATAAGTCGGCCACGACCGCTTCCTTCCTACTGTCATTCCCATTACCTAACAAACGTACATCTCGTCAATCGTTCAATCGACGCCAATAAATCTTAGTTATCAGTACAGTGCCTCTTCAACCTAATATAAATAAATAAAAGTACAATAGCTCTGATCAAGCTCCATCTCATTACCCTCCAGTGACCCGAGAAGAGCTCTCTCTCTCTCCTCCCCAAGGTCACAGTGATGATGTATTTGATCTCTAAATAAGTCACGTGTCACATGTAGTGTGTACGTGCGTTTGGGAGGCATTCGGGACAGCCGGTCACTAACGGTAGGATGACATGCACATTGGGTGGTTTTGAGGGAATTGTGAAGAACTAATTTTGTTGTGAGAAATCTCTAGATAATAATGATGATAATAATTTTTCTCCTTTCTTATTTGTATGTTATTCTTGTGATCTTGTCGTATATTTGTTAATTATTTTGATACGTGTGATTTTGTATTTATACATAATTCACGCTGTTTATGGTATACCGGTAATGATATATCTAGACCGTTCGTTCGTTCGTTCAGACCGGTCTTTTTTTTTACGTAACGATTCTAAAAATATCAACTTCAATTAGCATATTCTGAGCTTTTTCCTAAAAACAAATATGCATATTTGTGCAATTTTCTGGAAAAATTGGTGAATCTATGTTCGCTATCAAAAGCTACGTAGTCCGGTAGAGCCGCCGATGTGGGCAAGAATTGTGCGTTTTGCCTTGTGTTGGAGCCTACACGGTATTGTCAAGTCGCGACCGGGGTTCGATTCCCGCCCTGGTCGACCATCCTGACAGGCTTTTTCCGTGGTTTTCCACTGTCGTTGGGGTCGATACTGGGATGGTTTTCCGACAACCGACCCCTTCCTAATATCAACAAACACCCGAGGGGTCCACAACTCCTGAAATCCGATGTACACTTGCCATGAAATCACATTGAAATCCTCTTGAAATACCTAAAAACACATTGAAATCCGTATGAAATTTCTTGAAATCCCCTGAAATGTCTTGGAATTTCTGAAATCACCTGAAATCAGGTGTACACCAAATTTGCGAGTTGTAAACTCCTCGCAAACACCTAATTAAATGACCTTCGTGCTATAATCAACTAAAAGGTCGTTTTTATTTTCTAAATGGTCGAGGCATAAACGAATTAATCCGAATTTGAGGTTTGTCCCTCACGGATTTATAGCTGTGGCCATATCGCTACACATGCGATTGCATCACCTTCCTGTATCTAATTATTCCATTATTTGGCGTATTTGCCAAACAGGATGTTAATTAAGCTGCGAGCTACATTTACTCAAAGTACGACGACATTTCAACACATTTCAAGTCTTATTTATACTCCAATGTAGGAAATATATGACTATACACAGCATAATAACGCGTTCTAAGGTTACGATGGGGATCGGGGATCGGGGAGGGGACACTGACGAGCTGATGATGATGATTATCATTATCTGCTTAACGACCCCACCAACAGCTAGGTTATACGGGGGTACGAATGAGCAGGTGATTATGAAATTATGCAGTGATGATAAGCGAAAGGACGTTTATACAAAACCCATGCTTTATGGGGGACTCGAACCCACGCCCACTGGTGACTTCAGTGTCTGAAGCGGTGCCTCAGCTGACTGAGCCAACGAGGGCGGCTAATGACGAGCGAATATCGGAATAAAGTCGACTCGGTCGTGTAACATGGGCATTGAATTTGTAGTGTAAACAAATTCAATACAAATAGACAATGCGAATTCAATGCTATATGGGCTAACATACTTACGAATGGATGGTTGTATAACTAGGAAAACGCCATATATGCGTTGTAAGACGAGTGAATAGTAATAGTATGGGAACAAATGGGTAAAAACTGCTTCGAGTGGTACCAATTTAGCACATTTTATGTTTTTTCTTAAAAATGGGTGACCCGATCAAGCTGAAATTTTTTAGAAATGTGTACCAAAATGTAATTCAACTTCACGCGAAATTTCATTTTTTTGGAAAATATATTTTCTTTTTTTTTCCGCCATGTTATTCTAATGGGAGTTTTTGAAATTTCTTAAATTCATAAAAAAAAAGTTACTCCCCGATAATGCCACAATACAATACAGATCTAAGTTAGATGAGGAACCATATTGAAAAAAAGTTTGAGGTTGATAGCCGTTTGACCTGTGGAGAACCGACAAAAAAACATAAAAACGAACACCAATTTTTTTCAGTAGGCCTATGTCAAATTGAATCCTCGCTAATGCTCGTCTAATTATGTGGTAGTTAAGGTTGGACACCCAAACCCAATCACACAACCGACTCACTTTATTCCGGTATACGCTCGTCAGGCGCCCCGGGGAAGGTCAAGCTAGTTCGGTGTAAAACTATGCATTGGATGAACTTTCTACTCTTCCTTCCATCCTACTCTTACGAAGCTGTATCTGTGTTATTTGTTTTGTTGTTGTTTTTTGGCGTACACAAGACGTGTCATCATCAGATGCGATACTTTCTAGTTTTGACGCGCAATCAGTTGCGCCATTTCTGAGAAATCCCATTCCCTAGTTTTATGGAAGTTCTGTGTCCCCCCCCCCCCCCCCCCCCCCGATTACAATTTTGATATCTCATACCGTTCAAAAGCCAAATAACTGATATCTCACTAAATCAACGCCCATGCACTCTCGACCATCATTTAGATTATATAATAAGATCTGTGATCACCATTCTCCTGCCAAAAGCCTCTGACGTCATCGCCAAGGATGCAACTGCGCGGGTCAACGACCTGCGAAACGGCAAGGTCATCGACCGACGTCGATGTGTTGCGGTAGGTAAACACTCCAGGGGCGTGAATGACGGGGTGCTTAGAGGGGATCGGAAATAACCGTGACGTCGACGTGTTTTCAATAACACGACTTATAGATCCCAGACTCTCTCTCTCTCTCTCTCTCTCTCTCTCTCTCTCTCTCTCTCTCCCCTCTCTCTCTCTCTCTCTCTCTCCTCTCTCTCTCTCTCTCTCTCTCTCTCTCTCTCTCTCTCTCTCTCTTTCTCTCTCTCTCCCAGACTTTGTTATTGTTATAGCGAAGTGGCTGTTCGTACGACGTTTTACATTAATTTTAACTTAGATAAAATTAACGATCCTATCAAAGATTGTGTCACTCATCCATCCATAGCCTTAATTGGTGAACAATGATTTCGTATCAAGTTTCGATGTTATTGAAAATATATACGCCTATGAAGATCATATAGGACGTTATGATGCATAGTTTCTAGATCAATACGTCAAGTACATTTCATAAAAGCATTGAAAGATTCAATTGATCAATTGATTTAAATTGGTTCCAACGACACACTACATGCACCATTGACTAAAGATATACTACTTCAGTCTATGACTGCACTGATGACTACGATCTATTGGCGTCAGTGAACGATGAATGGGATGATGTTTTTTTTTTAATAGTGGGAAAGGAGTCGGTTGTGTGATGGAAACCCTCCAGTATTGACCTGAACGACTGAGGGAAACCACGATACCGGTCAAGCGACAGTTGTGTGACATGGGTTTGGGTGGCCTTTACATGAATCTAACCACATTTCACAACCTTCCATTCATAAGAACCCCGAAGCCCATGTCACACAACCGAGTACACTTGAATACGATATACGCTCTTCGGCGCCCCCTGTCAGATGGTCGACCATGGCGGGAATCGAAGCCCGGTCTCCTGAATGACGGCTCAGTGGGCTAGCAACTCGACCACACGCCTCAGTCTGCTTTTAGCTGCGCTTGTGCTATAATCTTTGTTAATTACGTACAACAATCGACGGAAATGACAGCTGTATAAATAATTATTATAACTATCACTATACATGATAAATTAGTAGTGATTAATAGAATTTTATATGGATAATTATAAATTACAATCACAAATTGAATCACTGACTCGAACATAATACTAAAATCTAATGAACTATCAGAAATTTAAATGAGTTGATATATAATATATTATATCTATAGTCTATACAGCTATGAAATATAATATACTATGGTTTATTATATTTTTTTAATTTATTATATATAATTCATAATTCACATAATTCATTATTTTGTTAGGATAGAGAGATATTTTCCTACAACATGAAAAATTCAAATTTGTGGTAAAATAATAATCAAAATGATGATTTATATAACTATATAATAGGTAGGCTACTAAATTCTATTTTACGATATGCTACGAGGGAAATTTTCAAGCTGCAATTTTTTCCCCCCTGCTATTACGTACAAGTTTTCTTTCCATCTCTCTTATTATCAAATTGGACTCATACCATTGTCAACAAATATTGTCTGTAACTTGTGATGTATAAATCTGGTTATTTTGTATCTTGCTTGGTTCAAGTGTAACGATCCTTTCTATCTGTGAAATCACCCTGGTGGGGACTTTTTGCCCTACTGAAGGCTGGAACACCTTAAACGCCCCGATGTTGACCAGGTAATTGTAAACAAGAAAGTGAAAGTCTGTCGATTTTATTGATTCCGATGAGTGACGTTGTTTCACTTATTCGCTTCCATGAAAAATACGCAATTAGGCCAATTACAGTGCCTTATGAACTCAGGTGTTAAACTTCCGTGTGCAAAGGTGGTTCAAATTGAGATAACGATAGCATTTCAAATGAAATACATAAACTTAAGAAAGAATGTTATTAAAACGAACCAACTACACTGATGGAAAAAATTACCGACAGGGAGTCTGTACAAAATGAGATAATAATTGTTAAAAAGCTTGTTAAAAATGTTGAAAAGCCACATTTTATTACAACATATGCGGCAATACATGTCGAGTGATCTCATTGTATTCAGGCTTGGAAGTAAACCAAGCTGGGTCCTAGTTGATCGTAGTACAAATAACTTGTAACATACTTCGTATGATTCCATCATTTATTGATTGCCAGTACATATAATATGTTTGTCTACGGTCAGCATTTTCGAAGGTAATTTCAAAGTAGGCTATGTAGAAATAAATGGTACGACAATGAACTAGCAAACGTCACTTGCTTTACGATAGTTTATGAATTGTGAAAAATGCCTGAAAGAAAAAAGTGAAATGTCCCACTCGGTCATAGTTGCCCACTCAGATCACTTATATGAGGTAAATGTTTCATGATTGAAATTTGCAAAAGGCCCTAACGACCATTGACTAAAGATATACTTAGACTCAAAGATATCTTTAGTTCGACGAGGGTTCATTTCGAAGCAAAATGACTTTTTATATATATAATATAAAAAGTCACAATGCTCATTGCTCATCAACAATAATACAGCGTTACTTCAGAAAAAAGAACAGTTCTATTTTCTCTTGAATTGGATTACATAATTGTCTACTGTTATTAGTTAGATCCCGATTAAATAAACAATCTAATAAAAAATGAGAACAAAATATGTATCTTGGGGTTTTACAGATTTATTGTATCACATGGGCGATGTGGTATCAAATAGCGTCGCTATAAATGTAGCGCCCAAGGCAGCTGCACAGATAGGCCTACATGACACAAGATACATGGCCAAGATAAAAAGCCACATGTGGCTAGTAACTAGTAATAACTAATAGGGACTGGAGTTACTGCCTGTTTGTACAACCCTAATTGATATGACCCATAAAATCTAGTTTCAATTGCTTCTAATTCTTTATCTTTATATTATTACGTCATAATACTTATGTGGAGAGAAAATTATGACAACATAAACAATTATCGGTAGGCCTATGTACAAGACAGTAAACATATTTGTAATTCATATTGTTGACTTATCAATTAGGAAGAAATGCCTCATTAGAAAAATTATAGGGCCTGTATTTATATTATATATTTTTTTATATAAAATCAATAAGCAGAGATGTCTTGCTGAAATTTTGTCAAATGTGCCAGCTTATTGTCAACAATCTAAATTATGCAAAGTTAACATTTTTATAAATTGTAATTTAAAAAAATGATCTTTAAAACCACGTTAACTGGTCGCGAGTCGAGTGTGCTAGAGGTGTTGGACAAGGTGTTCGCACGAGAGTCAACTACAACCACACATAATCGAGCCGTGCTACAACATAAATAGATTTTTGAAGCTGAGCGAATTTATTTACGCCAAATTAAGTTTTCATTAGAATGTATACGCATGCAATGTACGAGTAGGCGTTTGACAACGGCCCAAGGCACAGCAAGTACTAGGTTATAATTATAAATTGTAACAATTTAATGTAAATATGACAATCAAGAAAATAGTCATGTATAAAAATAGGCGATAATGTGCTTACCGAAATCGATGAATTGCTTTATTGATAGAGGTGACGGATTAAATTGCGAATAAAAATCCAACATTTTGGTAATGTTATTATAAACAGATGTTGTAAGCCTCATTGTGATAAATTATTAATACAATATAACACACTGATAATAAACACTGTCGACACACAATAATGCAAATGAGCACTATTACACTTGTCACTAACTGAGGATGACCCCTGTCTCGCGCCTTACGCCGCACCAACGACGTCGTTCACACAATCACTATTAATTCAAACGCCATTTACAGCTGTTCAAGTCGTCGCTCTCGTTGACAGTGGACTTTCCTCGTATCTTCTCGGGCATTCGGGAAATGCTGCAAAACGGTAGTGCGCTAGAACTGTACAAAAAACTGAACTAAGACGCATTCTGGATAAGAAACTTGTAACTACTTCATAACAGATGTAGGCCTCTTCCGTTTGAAAAATTTTTAAAGTCAAAAAATATTCAAAACTTCTGAATTAACAATAAAAATGTTTCGAATTATGGGATAATTAATTTTTTTATAATTGAATTGTTTGAAATTCATTATGAATTAATAACTTGAACGTTGTCATGAGTTTATAAAAATTTGGAAATTATGCGTATGACTTTCAATTTGGAGACGATTTCCGGCTGTGGTTATCACTGTGTAACACATGTGGAAGTTTGTTCGTGATAAAATTAATTTTAATATTAAATCTTCGTTACCCACTTGTGTAATTACATTATAAATAATCTCCACAAATAAGGCTTGAATATGGCAGACCTAGATGATTTTTTTGCCAAAAAGGATAGGAAAAAAAACAAAGGAAAAAAGTTTACGACAACCGATGAAATTGCAAAAAAGTTAGAAGAAACTGGTAAGAAAATAGAAAGAACTAAAAAGGATAGGCCTGTGCAACCTCCTTTAGCCACTGGACAAGAAGGAGAAGAACGGATAATAGCAATTCAGGTAAGAAATTTATTGTACTCAGTTTATTTATGTTTCTTTGCCTAGCCGACAAATGTCACAGTGCCCTACAGGTCAAAGTCATTTCCGCCATATTGTAGGCAATGTTTTCGCAATATTTGATGATGTAAAATGCATATTATCGTGATCTAAATGTCATAGGGCCTAGGCCTACCTGACGTTCCGATGTAACCCATTAACTCTTTATGTGTATTACTTGTTTATATAATCATCAAGAGTACGCCTAGGTCTCTGTCTTGAATGGATGAATGTTGGATTAGTTACTTTCTCCATAACTAGGCTTAGCCTAGCTATTAAGTAATGGCCTAGCCATAGGCCCTACTAAAAAAAAATGTTATTTTAGGAAGATGAATGGAAAGAATTCGAAGAAGAGAAAAAAGACTACACTGGTCTCAAGATTGGAAATCTCCAAATAACTGAGGGTCAGGTTGCTGAAGGAGATGGCGATGGTGACGACGAGGGTGTCATGGAGGAGAATGAAGCCGGTGAAATGGTTCACAGAAAAAAAGTAGTAACTGGTCCTTGGAAGATGGTTAACACTCAACAACAGGCAGAACCTCAACCAGCTGCACCAGTTGTCATTGAACGGCAGAAGCGGCCAGAAGGACCGGCTGGGCCTACGTCTTATGTCCCTCCATTCTTACGAGGGGGTGGTCAACCAAAGGATTCGACTCACGGCCATTCTATGAGTATGTTACACCATTCAATATTTTTCATATTTAGGCCTAATATGGTACACCTTTTCCATCATGTTTAATCTGAAATGTCACACGAAGCAACTGTACAAATGTACAAATTCAATTAATCTGTTTGATATCCAATTCTTGACCAGTAGCCAGTATGTCTCCCACTGATAAGAAGACTAATTGTGCATCGTGCTACTGTTCTAACTACTGTTTTTATTGTTTTATTTTTTCAACTCGAACAATGCCAATGTCAAGACTGTCAGTGTTCAAGACGTGCTCTACTGGAAAGACATGGGCTTATAGGCACATGTAGTATTTCAGCTTAGAAGTAAATATGACTACGTATATCACACAGCCGGGAAACGGTTTAGTCAAACCGGTTCACGCTGAAACGGTTTACAGATCGTGATATACCTATCGGTTTTGGTGTAAAACACTTTAGTTCCAATCCAGTTTGGCAAGTGAATTGGAGAACTCGATAGGATTGATATACACGTCAAACCGATTCGAGGTGACCTTGAACGCGAGATTCACAAGGCGCTGCCAATATTCAATATGGCTGGCGCTGAAACGTTTTGTCAAAGTGTTTCTGAATTATTGTGATATACACACATTTATTGAACCGTTTCAGCGTGAACCGGTTTGCCCAAACCGTTTCCCGACTGTGTGGTATACGTAGTCTGTGTTCAACATTGACAACAGTGGTGTTCTAGAATTTAACCGAATAAAATCGCTAACTTAGCAGTAAATGACGTCACACTAGACCTGCTAGCTAGTAACTCTGATCATCAAGATCTAGCTGTCAAATGAATGGTGGAAAATCAAATTATAGGCCTACTGGGAGATAGCAACTTTGATCTAGCACTAACAACTTCAAATTTATGTATGTATGTATTTTTATTAGGAAGTATTTGATTATCATTATATATAGGCCTACATACGGTAGACGGAGGCCTATCTAACCACAACATTTTTAATTTATTTTCCATGTTCTTGTGATCTTGTCCACAATAATGATTTATATCATTCTCATATTCGGTCTACATTTCTTCCATTTCAAGCAACGTCATGTCATTTGAATTTGATTTAATTTGAATTTGATTCATTTGATTCAATTATTGCGTGTCTTTCAGATATGCGGATGAAGAACAAAGGCGCTCCCGATATTAATAATGAAGACTTTTTCCCGACGTTATCAGGAGGCAAAACGGCTGATCCTACAGGAGCTTGGGGGAAGAAGTAAGTAAAACTTTATAGGTCTATAAAAACCAGGCAGACCGTGTCTCGGTAGAAATGATATCTTGAAGGACATCTCAACGTTAAAACTAGATTCTAACAAATAATATGACGATATTCATTCCCTTTATTTGAGAGAAAACTAGAAAATAGAAATCACCATCTCAGAAATTATAGTCAATTTATTCGTCCTCCAGGACCCGGCCCTTTTTCTAAATCGTGACGTAGACAACATTACTCGATTCTGTTCATGTTTTTATACAGGATCGATAATGTCTACGCCATGACCCATGGTCTATGGGGGATAAAAAAAATATTTGATGTCTGAAATGGAGATATTAATTTATAGTTTTCTCTAAAATTATGGAAATGAATATCGTAGTTATTCATGAAAATATAGTTTCAGGGTTATGATGTTCTTGACAATCACAACCTCACCTTTCCACCATTCCTTGGTCACGTAACATCCCGTGCCCATGTTTCCTCTTCCTTCCTGTCTGTTCCAGGGTCAAAGGCAAGTGTTCCAAGTACAGTACCGCCACTACCTACACCAAACTCCCAACTTCAGACTTTTTCAAAGCACAATTTGCTGAAATATCGTCGCATCCCCGATCCGAGACGTCGAATCGTCCCGAGTCCGGAGATTCCAGATCGGAAGCGTATGCGCACCCCAATTCGAGCTATAGAAGTAGCAACGTTACTCGGACAGACTCGGAAAGCTCGAGTCCGGCGAAATCAGATGTTTACCGGCATCCGAATTCGCAGGCGTACAGACATCCCAATTCGAATTCTTTTAACCGAAATAATTCCCATGAAACCACTAGGTCTTCCAATTCCGAACTTTCTTGGTGAGTGGTAGTACATGGTCGAGGTCATACATGGTCATTCTAACTAATGTAGTTAGGTGAGGCATAACAATTTTTTCAATATATATATATATATATATATATATATCATTCTCCAATCTCCCCATTCAACGATGTTGGGTTTGGGGGTGGAGGTGACTCCACCGTCGTTTCTAGGGCTGCCTGGGATGTCGAAGACGGTGAGCCATTCCGTCTTCCTGCCCGTAGTCTGCTTCTTCAGCTTCTTCGCTCTCTTCTTCCTCCAGTTGCCGCTCCACCAATTCCTTCCATCTTTCTCTGTTTTCCCACCATTTCTCTCTTCCTACTCTCTCCCACTCTTCATTTCTCTCTTCAACATCTCCTTCAACGCTATCAATCCACCTAGTTCTTGGACGACCCACTTTTCTTTCCCCCATATCCCTACCATTGTCGAATTCTCTTCTCGGGATTCTATTTTCTCCCATTCTTTTAATATGTCATAATGTAATTTGACATACTGAAAAAAAAAGGTGTTCGTTTTTATGTTTTTTTTTTGTTTTTTTTTTATGTTTTTTTGTCGGTTTGCCACAGGTCAAACGGCTACAGCTATCAACTTCAAACTTTTTTTCAATATGGTTCCTCATCTAACTTAGATCTGTATAGTTTTGTGGCATCATCGGGGGGTAACTTTTTTTTTATGAATTTTAGAAATTTCAAAAATACCCATTAGAATAACATGGCGGAAAAAAGAAAATATTTTTTTTTCCCAAAAAAATGAAATTTAGCGTGAAGTTGAATTACATTTTGATACACATTTCTAAAAAATTTCAGCTTGATCGGGTGAGCCATTTTGAAGAAAAAAAATAAAATGTGCAGAATTGGTACCACTCGAAGCAGTTCTTAACCATTACTACCCATACTATTACTATCCGCTCGTCTAACAACGCATATGGCGTTTTCCTGGTTTAAAAAATGCTTCATTTTGAGCGTTGATTAATCGTGTCTGTGGTCTTTAGGAGGCGCGACGATAGTAACTTCGAGGAAGTGCGCAACAGCAAAGCATCACACTACAGCCGTGGTTACGCAGACTCGGCGACGAAAGTGTTCCCGGTCGCGCCCAGCGCGACTGGCCCCAAGCTAAACCTCGGCAATAAATACGACGCTCTCAACGACGGCGACCAAAGCTGAAGCGGTGACCTCGAGTAGTGTTCAGTTGGTAACGAAAGGACAAGACGCAGAACAAATATAAATACTACTATACACTGCTTGCTAAAATAAAAATACGTTTTCAAGATTAACGAGATGAAATTAAAGTAAAATTGAGTATCATGCCTCAGCCCTGTCGACAGACGTGATTGTTTTCGTAGTAAAAAATTGTTTTTACTAACTTGCTGATATTTAGACGTTGTATCGAGGACAAATTAGGCGGAGAAAACTGACTAGTGTCTGGTCTGGAATTCGACTAGGTAGAGTAGCAAGCCACGTTTTCAGATTGGTAGTCTGATATTCAAAACAGTATTTTCAATTATATGCCCACATTCAAGCGAATATATTTGCGAGCCAATTTTTTTACTTCTATGTTTGTGTTCCGGATCTAGAACAGCGATGTTAAGGAGTTCATAGTGGAAATTTTGTCTCTGGGAGATTTTCTCTCCCCTCTCTAACTGCAGTATTAAAATGTGGTTTGTCTACCAATCATTGATTTTTTTTTCAAGGGGCTATGAGGTCAACTAGGAATTATATAAATGAATATCAAAAAAATTCAAGATCAGTAATAAGTCAAAACCCCTTGTGAATAATAAATAGTACAATTTGTAGCTCTAAAGACTAGAACGAATAAAATATCATGCATTACGAAACTGCAAACCAAAAAACAATGTTTGTTGACGTACAAGTCATCACTGAAGATTATTTATGAAATTATTTCAAATATAACCCAGCTACCGTGATTCATTTTTCATCAACCATTTTCATTTTGGATTGTTTGTCTCTAAAAATATCCCAATATCTCTTTCAATCTGCTTCTCAATCAAATCGCAATATTACAAGGATTTTTCTATAGCACCAGCCTATTCTTGGTATTAGCGAGTAAGTAATACGTAATTATAGTATGTTGTTGGAATTTTATTGTTATTGCAACGTGCAATTCATGTACAAAAATGATAGTTCCCAAACACAATGTGTTTATCGAACATTGATTGCCTTTGGAAGGTAGAGGTGAAACTGTGTCGTCCAATGATCAGCGGCTCAACGGATGATCTGGTGGTTTTAGCTATTGGAGAGGAATAGGCTTAACTGAACGTCAGCAAAGTTCGTCGAGGGGACAGGTGATACAGCACGAAATGCCGTCTTCCTCTTTTGTGACATTCTGTAAGCAGTTTTATTCCCTACCTCTATTCATTCATTCAATATGTTTGTTATACAGTTCACTCAATTTGTATGTTTTATAATCTATAGCCTATAATATATTTGTTTTTTATGTTGAATCTTGGGGGGTAAAACAAATTCGGTATATTATATTTTATGTGAATTGTTTTTCACTGATTCAGTTGTGTTAATAGTTAGAATAAATAATAAATTAAATCATTGTGTTTTTGTAATTTGTATGCTAGTGAAGTTTGTAATTTATTCAAATGGCCTCGAAAGAATCAGGTTGTTAATGATAGGCCTACCATTTAAATGAATTGAATGCTTGCAACAGAGGGCAGCAGAAGAAAATGTGGATGATTCTTTATATATTAGTTGACTAAATGAAGTGAAAAAATCTGCAATGGATTTTTGCAGTAGTTGAGGGGATAATATTGTATAAACCAAAATAAAACAATTTGAAATAATATTAATTGGTGTTATTAATTTATAATTATAATTCCATCTGAAACCAAACTTACCTAATTACTGTAGTAATTAGCAATTACCTATACGTACTGTATATTGTTGTGCAAATAATAGTTGTGGTATTATATTTTCAAGAAGGCAAATGGCAGCGTTTCAATACAAAATTAATTCCACCATCAGCATGCTATTAATATACAGTACCGTAATTGAAAACACAAAGTACATGCTTTTAGCTGAAACAATTTGTTCCAACTTCTAATAAATGTCAAAAAGTTGCTAGCAGGGGTGTGCAGTCAGTATATAAGAGGGTCAGCTACAAAAGGTTATCAAGGTGCAAAGTTGATTAAATGTCATTACATTACAGGAACTAACAATTCTGATCTTTACTTTTCAAAAATACATATTTCAAACTTTGAACTGGTGAAATTTCAAACACTAATATCATGATAGCCCTACTACTTATATTACAGTGTAAGAAATGTTCTACATGAAATAATTGATTTTTTAGTGTTAACACTAGGGACATCAACACTAATACCACTGTTAGCTCGTACAATATAGAGTGAAACCTCGATCTATCGTTTTCAAGACATCGGGAATAAAAAACCACCCAACCAGGAAAATTTAACATCGGTCAAAGGGGAGTAGGGTGGAGCAGAATGAATGAAGGAAGCGGGAAAACGATGGATGCGGGAACGATGCGTAGAAGTTTCACTGTATGTCGTGGAACGATCGAGCCCTGTAAGCGTGGTAGAGGTAAGTGCAAGTGCGGTTAGGTAGCAGTCCACGGCGGTTTGTACTCGCACAGATAGGCTGACGGGAATCGTCGGCATAAACGGCCGGGCCTAGAGAGGATCCCGGCCGTTTATGCCGTCGATAACGCTGTGTCTCCATGACTGCAAAATCACTTTCGCAAAGTTGATTTTATGCCGCTTTGTCAGACATTTTGAAAATTCAACCAATTGGTGAAGAGTGTGGCATGGGCGACGAAAGTTGAACGAAACGAAACTCGATAGGTCTATATTCTATGTTTGCTAAGTACAGTAGTGGAAAGAGTTTGATTCTCAATGAAACCAATGAGTTCACATTGTGGGCCTACATCCAGCGAGCTATCAACTTGAAACAATATTTTCCTCCCATTTGTAGTGATTCAAGCTGCCATATTAACTAGACTTCACAAAGCGGTAATAAATAGTCGGTGCAAAAGCGATTTTGCAGTCATGGAAACACAGGATTACTTATTATATGTACTCAAAAAATAGATTTTGTTACAATTTAATTATACTTTTATTGTTTTATAAACACTTTCTATTGCAACACAAACCACCAGGGTTTGACTAACTATGTAAAATATGATGTATACATTAAAATTATAAGCTATTTCATTGCAATACTTTAAATTGGAATGTACCTTTGGAATATATCGTCTTTAAACTATTTACTTGTCCTATTCAATTTACAGTATATCGGCTACCGTTGCTTCGTTACCATAACTGAAAATAAAATTACAATCATTAACCCATGTTCAGAACGTTGGTAACATACTTTCTGAATGGCTTGGTATGTATAGGAAAATAGCATATGGCTGGATGTATGAATTGGGTAAACGGGAGGGAAAGAACAGGAGTCAAGGAAGGCCCGTTGACAATGAAGTGGCTAGTCGGGACCGAAAGCAGGTTTTAACTTAGAATTAGTTTAGATTAAATTAGTGCAGGATGTTTGTTTGGTTCAGTTAGGTAGTTTATAAATGAGTCAAGACTTGGTTATTTAGGTTACTTTAGGCTGCACTAAACAACAACAAAACGTATGCTGCCATTTACCGATAGTTCAATGAATAGAGACTTTTTCCCTCTATCCTTCTAACTACCTAAGACACCTTTATTTCATCACCACATCACCTCAGTCATTTACCATTCATTCAACTAGATCTTAGTTATCATTACAACATTATCATTAAAAGTTATCATTATTGGAGTTAACCCCCTAAAAAAGTTACTGTAATTATCCATTCAATGACAATAATTGCACAAACAGTTTTGTTAATCACAAAAAGTTCAAACCAAACACATTCTCTATCAAACATGTCAACAAAGTTTTGGCAAAAGAAAGCAAACACTACTTTGAAACTTATTCAGGACGAAAAAAACATTGTGCGAGTTCAATTTTGTATCAACTTTAAATTTTTTTGTAGACATACATAGGGCTAATATTGTTGAGCATTCCATTAAGCGAGTAATATGAAGTTTAATTATTGTTTCCAAAACCCAATGTCCTGGTTTGTTGGTTACACCCGAACAATACAAAATTCTACTGTATTTACCGTAAATTCGAGTTGTTGCTTCTGCTTTCTCTTTATGATTGTGTTTTTTATGTCGCTTACGCCATAGTAGCATTCAAAATAATATTTACATATAATCCAGCATGTCGCTTGGACCCCAGACAGAAAATATTATCTCTAAAAATTGTATACCTTCAAAAGTATCAAGATGGAGCTTACGTCATATTTGATTCAGCATACTCATAGCCAGATTCATAGTAACATGGTTTGTCCTTTCCGGCTTTTCGGACCAGTCAGAAACGTTCCATAAAGTTCACGTGACTTATCAGGACGCAAAAAACGTGCAACCGTATTACTATGAAGCAGGTTTTAGTTGGATTTTTATATTAAAGTCAGAAAATGATGCTTACATTCTTCTACCAAAAACAAGTTGATGTAGTAAATGCCTTACAAGACTTTGCATTAATTGTTAGTAATTAAAAAAACCATGCTTAATAATGTGCGTAGCGTGATACAAAAATATATTGTCAGTTTTCCTGATGAACTCGAAAGTAGTACCATTACTTCTTTGTAGTCTGGGTTGGACCACAATGTTAGTCTATCTGGAAATTGATTCAGGGTTCTATTATACCGTGTCCATAATGTCACAGTTATAGGTAAAACATATCAAGTAACAAAACATAATATTTAATTCCTTTGTAGAGAGCAAAATTTATTCACGCATCATCAACTGCAGCCATTTTACAGAAATGTATTAGAAATTTGCTGAACTTTAAACACAATTTATGTATATTTATTCATTTATTTATTCATGGTTTGTGAACAATGACATTGTATAAACCATGTCAAGTACTAAAATTAATAAGAGAATGTGAATGAGTGAATGATGATAAATGGAGATGAAAGTAAAACAATATTTCATTTCAAACACTGGGATTGCAGGTATTCGTTATAATGATGTATTCTGGTATAATGACATACCAGTAGTTCCCTAGTTCAGCTAGTGTTTTCACTACGGAATAATGTCGTCTTTAAAATTATAGCATGGATCTCGTAAATACCTCTCTTGATAAACCAGGCCGTGAGTTCCGGTCGAGGAATAGCTCGGATAAAATGGACCGTTCATTAGTCCTTGTTTGAACTTTGTGATGAAATAGATCCATGTCGTCTCTGTTGAAGTGTCACCTGTTTTGAGTTGGACAACTTCTTTTCTTCGTACGTAAAAGTTAGGGTGATCTTCCAACAGATCTAGATTTTCCAACATCGGTTGATCAACTTCGTAAACTTCACCAACGACGTTCTAGAAAATTTCGAGAGAGATTAGAAGTGGATTGTGTTGCGGGCATACTGAACCGTCATTCAGGAGACTGGGGTTCAATTCCCCCCACGGTCGATCATCCTGACGAAGGAGGAACGACGCATTCATTGGTGACCAAGACGAGATTTTACTAATTAGGTCATCGACTTCAAGCGACAAAAATCAAAAGAATATAAGAACAATAAGAAATTATAAACATTATCACTTTCAAGACTACAGACTATAGAATGATCAATTTTAATAAACATTCTGAAATAGTGAGAGATTCAAATTAACAACACACAATATTTCTTTTGTGTGTGAGATTTATTTTAATAATTCAATCAGAAATATATTCATTTAGGAAAACACAGCATTTGTACAGATTTATGAACCTGTATACAGTTCTCCTTGATCCTCATTCTGAATGCTCCCGACTAGAGTGAAGCTTCAACACTGTCAGATTTATTACTCATTACATTGTATAATTTTTCCGTTCGTTTATATTTTTACAAAAATAAAAATACAAAAAATCAGCTTGTTATATAAAAACAAAACATCAACAGTAATAGGCGATTTTAATATGGTATCTGAACCAACCATGAGTATTTAGACAGTATATAAGCTCATACTTACATGGCCTTCACCAGGGCTATCCAGAAGGAATGGAATGTTATATTTTGTACCTATTACAAGGGGATATTTATTCACAGTTTCTGCTGCACCAATAAACC
This sequence comes from Brachyptera putata, assembly GCA_907164805.1. NCBI lineage: Eukaryota > Metazoa > Arthropoda > Insecta > Plecoptera > Taeniopterygidae > Brachyptera > Brachyptera putata. The sequence goes on along the minus strand of OU015470.1, from coordinate 24,192,910 downwards.
GTGCTAGTCCCTTAGTTGCATCTGTTATCCAATGGTGGTTAGGTTCTGACTTTTTTAATGTGCCATACACAAAAACTCGGTGTAATGCCATATTTAAATGAAGCTGGAAAAAATGGTTAGAATTTTTATGAATCCAAGTTGAGCCAATGTCCAAGATATTAGATGATATTAGATGTATTAGAGTGGAACGCATCAAGTCCTGAGGTTTTCAAGTTGCCACTGCCTAGTGTAAAGGCATTCAGAGACCGAGTTAAGTTAAGTTGAAATATTTTCAAAGTTAAGCTCATGAAATTAAGACATAAAGCTATATTATACATATTATTCTATCAAAGTTATCCTATTAGGTAGGCCTATTGTTAATTGTTATCTCTATTATTTCCTTAGCTATGTATTAGTTATAATTAGTCTTGACTGCTGAGAAGAGAAACTCGGACACTGTATTGTATAATACAAATCTGTTTTAATAAAGAAGAATAATAATAAATAATAACAGATGTTAAAATAATACAACTTTGTTGTAATGCTGTTAGTTGTAGGACCTAAGATTAAATGGATTGAAGCAGAACCTCTAATATTTTGTTGATTTGTATGTAGTAGAATAATATGTAGGTCACTTTAATCCAGTCGACTGTTGAGTTTAGAGGTTAGTCAGGAAATTCATACCATAGCAAAAACCACTTACGTGACGTGAAATGTAAAATGCCTACTATCTGTAATACACAAAGTAGGCCTACTCCACTTATCTGATGAGCATTACGTAACTAATTATCAAAATGACGGTGTCAATTATATCACAGATTGACCATGCAAGATGCAAAACTAGCCCACCATTATGTCAGAGAATAGAGAAGTATGGTCAGAGCTACTTTGCAATTACCCGCGCTGGCTGCGCAGACGCGATTCGTTCTTCGCAGCCGCCATAATTCCTTGCAGTATGGCATGGCGCCCGTCGAACAGGTCTTATGTTCTGCAGGTGATTACGCGTGTTAAAAAGTTGTGTATATAAATATATTACTACACTGTGAAACCCTAATGATAGTGTTATCAAGGTAATAAATTTCCACTTGTATGTGAGAATATCCATATATTGTAGGCATGGGAACAATCCCCTGAATCGATTAAACGCCGAACTTGACTATATTGTAGGTTAGGTTTTTCTTGGCATTCAGGCTATGTCTATGTGGTCTACCTGTTAGGTCATGCATATTTGATACTTATTTAGTAGACCGAGACCTGTACAGTTGTTTAGTTAGAGGAAGAAAAGACGAATATCTGTGCATATTTCAAATTTCTGTGTTGAGAGTATACACAGTTTAGGCCTATGCATGTGACAGTTCATGTCAACAGCTAGGCCCAACTTCTAGACCCTTCTTATTTTGAAGCCTGTTGCATGCTCCTGCTACCTGCTGAAGCTAAGACCTATAATTTCACTCCTTCCATTGAATAGATATTCCAGATGTTGATTTGTATTTATTGTATTTGTATTTATTGTATTTGTATTTTATAAACATTCTTGCAGGTGTGCTAGATCGATGCACGGTTGCAAGATATTTTTATTATTCTATTAGATAATTTTCTTGAATTCTAATGATTTCTTTGGAGTTCTTCGAGTTTATTCCAGTCTTTTATCATCCTCTGGACGAAACCGTTTTCCCCTATATTTGTGTAAACTGTCTCCACCTCCACTCTTTCCTCGCTAAATTTGAACTTGTCGTAATTTTTCTATAGTTTATCAATTTGGTGCCGGTAGCATCGAGTTTATGGTGTTATAGACTCAGTGCTGGTAGCAATACACTCCTTTACTACTAGTATACTGGTGTGCCTATGTTATGTTTAACTACCTAGGTAGTTATGTAGGCCTATTAAAACTAATTTTCAATCACTTCAGTCTAAGATTGTTAGGCTTACGCCTACTTTTATTTTTAGAAATATTGCCATGTTTTACCGTCATAGCACAGTAGGCCTATGTTTAAATGGATTTGAAATTTCTTAATTCTTTTATTTTCAAATCAATCTCATTCTATCATTAGAAAACAATGTGTTCCTCACTTGAAGTTCACATTTTTTAGGAACGTTGACATAACTTGAGAAACTTAAACTTTAACACATTTTCAAACAAAATAAAATCCTGGAAAACAGAAATAGATGCATTAGATATAGGGCCTAAGTGGCTTCAAGTGTGATCACTGATCACGTAAATAAAAGTATTAATATAAATGTATTTTTGTAGGTTCGTTGCTATTATTAGCCTCACAAAGTGAAGTCGCAGAGCGTAGAAAATGTCTCAGCCTAAGAGAAATCACGATGAAGAGGTGGATCCAGATTATGAAGATTTTGTTGGTCCCGAGAGAAAACGGCAGTGCCTTATTGAAAAGCAAGGTATGCTTCATGTGAAAAATTAAAAATTAATTATGGCACTACCGGTACTCTATTTTTTGTGTCTTCATTTCCGTCGATTTCTATGACGGTAGGCTACATGGAAATATTTCGTTTCTGATTTCAATTTTTCGAGATCTTAGAAAGATTCGTTCTTTCGAAACAAGGTTTCTCTCTAAAATGTGTACCTTAAAAGTATATAAGTGTAGTTTGTAGCGTAAATACGGGTCTATGGAGATTTGAAACACCTATTCTATTGTTTTTATTGCCGAGTTATTTCAAGGCATTTGCTATTTACAATTATTTCCTATTTTCAAATATTTCATGTAGCAAGGTAACGTAGGCGTATCAAGGGACACTCTTTGCTCAGATGGAAACATTTCTTAATAAGCGCAAATAACCTCGCTGTTTATATGTTGACTCTAATATTGACTCTAGATGTAGGCCTCGTGTCTAAGTAGTTTTATTAGTATCTAATATTATGCTAATGAGAAATAATTGTCTATATGATTATTTATTATTTGTCCTATTTTTATACCCAAAACGTGAATGTTGAAATCTATAGACCTATCCTACTCATCTTTTTATCTGGCAGGTCCTACTTAATTGTATCATAGAGCCTTAAAAGTCTTTATTTGGTCAATATTTGTATGATATAATATAATAATAAAATTAGAGTTAGAGTGAGTTAGAGACAGAAATACAGTGGGAGGACAAAACAAGGTGGAAGGAATTGGTGGAACAACTAGACGTAGAAGAAGATGAGGAGGAAATGCCAGGCGTGGCCAGCCGGTTTCTAGCAATCCTGCGGCCCTAGTGCTGGTGGGAGCATCCAACCCCTGACCCAATGTTACAGTTGGAATCAGGGTCGGATCATTAATAATAAAATATAGAATGAAAGCTCCAAGTAGGCAGGAATGATCAATGACCAAGAGAGTAGGCCTAATGAGAATATTATAATTTTATATGACTAATGGTAATAGAATAATCTAATAAGGACTTACAGGAGGCCCAATTGAATTAAATGATATTATAGATTGGATGTAATTTGTTGCTTTCAACTTGTAGAAACAGTCGCGGTAGTAGAAACAGTGAAGACAATAATTCACAGAGATTTTGGCATTGATGCCAATGAGAGAACAACCCAGCTGATGGAGATTCAGACGAGGCTGAATGAGGCGCAGGAAAAGCTGAATGATCTACGCCATGTTGTTGTGACTCATCATTACATGCGTGCAGCTGCTCAGGTAAAATGGAAATTCAATTTTTTGTTGTGAATCAATTGTACAATTTGTACCTGTCTCGTGTTGAGATCGAGTGCATGGAAGTTGATTTAGGGAGATATCAGTATTTTGGTTATAACTTTTTAACGGTATGAGATACAGTGAAACCTCTATGCATCGTTCCCGGATCCATCGTTTTCCTGCTTCTATCATTTATTTTTTCTCACCCTACTCACATATAATCAATGATACATTTTCCTGGATGGTTTCATTTTCCTGGTCCCTTGAAAAACAATGCATAGAGGTCTCACTGTATCAACATTCTAATATGGAGGAAAGACGGATATGTTTTTGATGGATATTGAGAATTTTGATACTGTTCAAAAGTTGTCACAGAAATACTGATACTGTATTTCGCTCAATCAACTCTTATCCGCTCTTAATATATATATGCTGGTATTCATTATGCTTTCAATTACGGTAAGTCACTAATCAAAGCTATCTTGACTAACTAACAAAACTAGCCTATATGTCCCAGCTATACTTACTTTACTATTCTAACAATTAACCAATAACAGCACTATATTTTAATTTACTATTTTAACAATCACTAATTATATTATAATGCTCTCCATAGGTGCTTTTAATGTGTAATTAATGAATTATCAATGTGTATTTTAATATTGCAATCATATGTAAATCCTTGAAATCATTTTTTTCATTATAATATTCCAGTAGTAAATTTCCAACATCGTGCTAATCACTATGAAAAGTCTGCCTTGTTTTGTTCATACTCACGATGAGTCGATGACACACTTACTGTAATATAATATATCTCTGTGTATTTATTTATTATTTCGCTAAACTCGTTTCATGCATCCCCCACACAAGGCCTCTCATGCAGGGTTCTTGTTCTAGTTCTTGTTTTTGTTTTTTATTTTTATTCCTTATATCGATTAATATATTTAAACTCTTCTATTTCAATTGTATTTGGTTATACAGTGAAACCTCTACGCATCGTTCCCGTATCCATCATTTTCCTGCTTGTATCATTCATTTTGTCCCACTCCACTCACATATAATCAATGTTAAATTTTCCTGGATGGATCGTTTTCCTGCACGGATGGTTTAATTTTACTGGTCCCTTGAAAAACGATGGATAGAGGTTTCACTGTATTACTTATAATCTGTGTCATAAACAAGGATAAAATATATGAATGATTGAAGACGGTATGATACCAACTTACCAATACTCTTTGTATCGATAGGTTCAGGAAGTTGGCGATTCTGGGACCGAGCAGACTCGAATACATCCAGCGGTCAAGAAACTGCTCGGTTTGAGATCCAAGAAAAGTACCACCAACCGTTACAATAAAAATCAGGACAAAGGCAAGTCCAAGGATTCTACAATCGTGCACGAACCTGAGAAATCGATTGATTCGAGTAAGCCATCGTCGACAGTTACTTCGGCTAGCATTTCGACGGCTAGCGCAAGTGATTTACCGTCAACGTCGAGAGGGAATACAAACTTTTGGGATGCAGTTACGAGCGATATTCCTTCGACATCAAGGTCGACAGTAATTCCAATAGTTGCAAATAGTAAACCGTCTCGTACAGATTCTACCCGGTTATTGTCGACTTGTTCCGCGAGCGGTTCGAGTTCTCCTATTGGTTCGGACATTGGTAAACCTGTCACGCCATTAGTTCGTCCGACTCGACTTCCGTCCAAGAACTTGCCTTTTACGATAGATCATTCGACGACACTAAGTCAACCTGCCGTCGTTACGGAATCTGTGATCGAAGATTCACAATCTCAGGATAGCAACGATATAGACTCGGCTAGCAAAGTTATGGTTAAAATACCACGTTATGTTCCGCCAATTGAGAAAGAGAGACAAGAGAATTGTAATAAAGATCGAAGACTGGACAAGAAAATACTTAAAAGGTAAGTTGTGTAGAATATATCTGAATACAGTTTACTGAGACAAATGGTCAAGTGGCTAGCACACTGAACTGACATTCGGGGGACCGGGGTTCGATCCCGCCATGGTCGACCATCCTCACAGCGTCGTCGTTTCCCTCAGTCGCTCAGGTTGATACTGAGATGATTCGTTAAAAACAGACCGTTTCCGACTCCTTCTCACTATCCAAAAGCATCTAATAAAATAACCGTTCATTGTCCCAACATCTCATTTGTCATTGATACCAATAGATCTCTAAACTCAATAGGCCTAAAAATTCTAAAAAAAATCAATCAATTTTGTATGGGGTAGTACTTCCTACTCTATAAGTATTTTGAACTACGGTACGCCTAATTGCAATAATTCAGGCAGTGAAAAAGTTCATGGAAAAGTTATCTAAATAGGCCTACTAAATAGATCTGTGTAAAATATTATTATCATGTTCATCTGCACCCAATCAGATTGTATATGTAAATATTTTCATAATTTTGAAATCCAATCCTCGAGGAGATTGAAATTCGAAGCAAAAACACACGTAGCCATACGAGTTTCCATTCGATCATCCGTTTCCTCATCTCCCCTCAGGTTACTGGTGGGTAACATGTCTCGCTGGTTGCCGATGGATACGAGAGAAGACAAAGCGAGCCACAAGTGGATGCTGTACGTGCGGTTCATCGACAACGAGAACGCGACCAAGTACATCTCGAAGGTGCGTTACTTGTTGCACCCGAGCTACAAGCCGAACGACGTGGTGGACGTTCGCTCGGCCCCGTTCCACCTGTCGCGGCGCGGCTGGGGGGAGTTCCAGGTCCGCGTGCAGGTCCACTTCCACCATCCCGCCGACAAGCCGCTCGACATACGACACGACATCAAGCTCGACAGGACGTACACGGGCATGGAGACGCTAGGTGAGCGAGGCGGGGGAGAGATTGGAATGTATGAATTGTGTGAGAGGGAAAGAGAGAACAGCAGCTTACCGAGGTTCACAAGTAGCGAGGCCTACTTATGGCGGTGTTGCAGCCATTGATAGAGCACATAGAGATGAAGTAACACAAGATTTTGACGTTTCGGCTGTTGCCTTCATCACTGTCGAGTAGGTTATGTACTAGGCGAGCGTGGTGCGTTGTAAGATGAGCAAGATATTTATATGAAGTATGATTGAAAACTCTACACACCTTGACTCAGATTTGCTGTAGAAACTGAAGTCAGGTCGGGCGTGGGTTCGAGTCTCGCATAAGACTTGGGTTTTTGTAAAAGTCCTTTCACCCATCATCACTTCATTGTTTCATTATAAGCCGCTCATTCGTACCCCCGTGTTACCCAGCTGTTGGTGGGGTCGTTAAGCAACATAGAAAAAAAACAAAAATCAGATATATATGCAATAGGCTACTTGATTCGGCAACTACCAATCAAATATCTATAGTTCAATCAAGAAATAAAACGTATCAGTGTGATAAATGTATTGAAGATTAACTTCCTAACGAGGTTCTACTGCATCGAAATTTAGCCCAGAATTTTTCACAAATTTTGTAATCCATTTAAATGAGATTGCTAGAATTTGTTAGTAATTTACACTTTTTCTCTTTGAAAATTGAAATCGATTGGGAGTATACAATTGGTATTTTCTCTTCCATCCAGGTTCCGAAACCCACGTGAACGTTTGGCTTCACACAGTACAGTTCGAAAGATCTTCAAACCTTATTAGCGACGTTGTTACTAAAACCATAGCGCATGAGACACAGTCACCAATTCCAAGTGAAAAACAAGATATTAACTCCATATATGTTACAACGGAGAATAATATCGAGAAAGATGACGTTCCTGATCTGAATCCTCCACCGTGTGAAAATACTTCTGCGGCTGTCACAACCACAGAATCTTTGTTATCAATAGACGACGAATTATCTCGCAAGATTAAAACAGAATACGAGGAAAGTAGATGCGACATAGAAGAAAGTGTCGTAGAAATGCAGTTTTCAGACGGTAACGAATTCGGTATGGACATGTTTTTGTGCGATACAAATGACGACAATATTAATTCAGTCGAAATTAAAGAAGAAATCGTTGAAACGTGTGAAGAGACTTTCGACGTCGACGACGAGGCGATGGAAATCGACGACTTGTTCAACGATTCAAATAGCAAAGCCTCGTCAGTCAAATCCGAAGATAAAATCGCTGACAACGATTTAGCTTCGATAGTCGATGAACCGAGTTATAACATCGTAGGGGCCCAGTCAACGCTGGGCGACGCTACCAAGAGTTTAATGATGATCAAGTTCTTACAACCTGACGGTAAATTCGTGTACCTCACTATAGATCCGAAAAACGTTCGAAAAACAAATCCTAATGTAATTCCGGGGAAAAGTGTTATCCCCTCCGTTCAGAATGTTCATAACAATGCTCTCTCTAATGTGCCAAAACCCAAGTCAGCATTAAATCAAAATGGCTTCAAAATAACTCAGGTTCAATCAAATCGTGGTGTAGAAAATAAATTGGTTCAAGTAGTGAATCCAAAGTTACTTCAAACTAGGAAATTAATTACAAAAAACACAGCGTCAACGCTTCATAACGTGGAAAGAGAGGAGAGATCCGGGAAAAATGTGCCGTTGGTGTTACAAAGTGGACGAACAGTTACTAAAACATACTCCCCTGCTAGTAAGATGAATCCTACATCGCTACTTACGAATCCTAGTTCACTTCTCATGAACAGTAAAAAACCCATGGTAATCAACGCACAGAAACGTTCTGTTTTCAGTGCCGCATCCAGTACTAGTTCACTGCTTAAAACTTCAGCCATTCCGTCCCAAAAAATTCCCGCTACTATTGAGAAAAATCAAAAAACATCCGTTGGAAATTCTGTCAGTGATCAAGCTAAAAGTATTTTATTACTCAACAATGGAATGGTGTTTGGTATCAATGTTCCGAAACCGTCGGCTCAATCGAATAGTGAACTTCTTGTGACGAATAAAACTCTCTGCCTTATCGGAAATAAGAAAAGCAAAATCCATTCACTGCCGTCTTTATTGACGCCTGTTCGACCACCGCAAAACGTGGCAAATACAAAAAGTGGGGTTAGTTTATTGAAACCACACTCGTTATTGAAACCGCAATATCTAACGGCAATTACAACACGAAGAAACTCTGAAACGTATGGTGAACAGGTTAGTGAAGTTGAAAGTGCGAGAAAACAAACGGCTATTTCTAATATTTCAACCGAAACGACTCGTTTAAGTGCGGTTAAGATTGAAAGTGGAACGGAGAATAACGATGAAATGTATTCTTGTATAACGGAGGGAATGAGACGTAGTTCGATCGACGACCCGCGACCGGTATCGTCAGGACGGCTCATGGTGATCAAGAAAGCTCAAGACAGAAAGTTGAAGCACCTCGATATTTTACGATACCAAGCTGTCTTGAGGTGAGTTTTCAATTTGTGTTCAATTAGTTGAATGTGCTTACTGTGTTAGTTTAGTGTTGCAGTGAAATCAACCATTTGGTTTCATTACCTAGAAGTTACAAAAACTGTGTCGTTAACCCTCTATTCTCTTGTTTTCTATGGTCCCGGTAGGCCGACGGGTAAGGCCTAAACTTTTGGTCACAAAGTGGTTTGATATGATTATTTAAATTTTCATTTAAATAAAATCACCTGATACTTAATCGCAAATTTCGTGTAGTCAATTCAATTCAATTTTCAGTTCATTTTATTCACACGTCTTGTTCGAATAACGTACATAGAGGCTAGGGCTATATAGGTAGACAATAGTAACAATAATAAGCTGTATAAGAGAGAAGAGGTAGTAAATATTATGTAGTAAGAGTAAATAGTAGTAAATAGTAGTAAATAGTAGTAAATATACCGATTTACACGCATATAAGACGCACCGGCTATAAGACGCACCCCTACTTTTCAGGTTTTATTTTTGGAAACCTTTTGTTTACTTATATAAGACGCAGTATCATATCCCCAATATTCGTGTCATAACATGATTCGGGAGCATTGTAACACAAAAAGAAGGTTCCAGTCCCTTTACCCTATACCAGATCCACTCTTTCAGACAATAAACAATATTGATAATGTATCTTCCAAGTTTAGATTCATTTTTATCCATCCTATAATATTGAAAGAGTATGCCCTATAGACTCAGTTATCACCCATGGCACACTTCCAGGCAAGCATTGTTGATTGATGATAACAGATCTGTCAAAGTGTTTGTCTTGGGATTCACTGTAACATGATCCAGAGTCTGACCTCCTGGCCTCTAATGGAGGAAAAAAGGCATACTTGGATATTTTATGACTATGTTTGTTATCATTTGTTGACACATTTACGACAGTATTATATCTTGACAATTGACGATTGGGGGTCTGCTGTATGCTTTAAGATCGACGACCGTCGTGCATACAATCTGACAACGATTGTGGGTTCGCCCTATGCTTTAACACTGGGCGACCGGCAGTGTTTCACGGGAACTGTTTTTTGCGATGTTTTTACATCAGAGAAAAACAGTTTTCAGCGAGCGCGCGCGTAAATATATCGCAAAATGTGACAGTTTTTTTGTCACTTACCTATATAAGACGCATATGACTTTTGATGACTTGAAAATGGAAAAAAGTGCGTCTTATATGCATGTAAATAGGATAATGTCCGCTGATAAATGTTGTCGTCATTCCAGCCGAATACAGCGCAGGTGCGGTACCGAGTGTGGCGCGATGACGCACGCGGTGAAACTGTTGGTACGTCACCTGCCGCTGGTCGACGTCTCGGCCATGGACCCGCACTTCAAGATCGTGCACCCGTACTGCGCTCCGTCGGCCAAGGTCTTCCTCCAGTGGCCTCACGCCAAACAGCGATCTGCCGAGGTAGGCTCTTCCGTCGACTACGTTCATCGCACACTCGAGTGTTTAGCCTCGAACGGTCCTCAACGGGAACCGAGACGAGTGGTCGAGTGGCTAGTGTACTGAACCGTCATTCAGGAGGCTGGGGTTCGATTACCGCCATGATCGACCATTGTGACTGAGACAAGTGGTCGAGTGGCTAGTGTACTGAACCGTCATTCAGGAGGCTGGGGTTTGATTACCGCCATGATCGACCATTGTGACTGAGACAAGTGGTCGAGTGGCTAGTGTACTGAACCGTCATTCAGGAGGCTGGGGTTCGATTCCCGCCATGATCGACCATTGTGACTGAGACAAGTGGTCAAGTGGCTAGTATACTGAACCGTCATTCAGGAGGCTGGGGTTCGATTCCCGCCGTGGTCGACCATCATGACGGGTTTTTCGTTGTTTCCCTCTGTCGATTAGGTTGATAGTAGGGTCGTTCCTTAACAACTGGCCACGACTGACTCCTTCCCACTATCCAAAAGTACCTGACGAACTAACCTTTCATCTGATGCATCATTCACCGCCGCCAACAGATCGTGGTCATCAATACAGTTAGACCCAATATAGATGAATGAATAAATACATGTCTCTAGTTATGTAGTAGAAGAGTGTAACAAAATGAATGATAAAATCGCGAAATCGATCGATACGGGAACCGATGTTTCACTGTAATCGATCATTCATTCAGAAATAAACCCTAATGATTATTCGTCTCTAGTGGCTGCGAGCGAAGGCGATGCGCAATCTTCTGCTGGCATCGTGGCCGCCCGAGGAGGTGTGGACCACGCGCGAGATCGCCCTTTACGCCCGCTACCACGGCTACACGCCCGCCCTGCCCGACGCCCAGCTGAACGTGGAGGACGCGCCCGGCCGAGCGCACCCCGGGCCCACGACCACGTACTCCAAGCCGATCGAGATAACCGAGTGGCTGGCCGTCAACCCGGGCGCGGACGTACACACCGTTGACGTGGACGATGATGTGGAGGAGGTGGACGTCGTCAACGTCGTGCCCACGAGTCGGCGAGGTCAGTTGGCGTGGAGTTTCTACTATAGTAAACACTCGTTAGTCCGAAATGGAAGGGATATGGCCCGTTTCTATTGGCGCTCAGCCGTCCCGGGTCAGACGAACGAGCGTTCCGAGCTCAGACTTCGTCAAGGTTGACTGCATTCGGACGGATTCGGCCGGATAGCACACACGAAGTATGGAACAGCTGAGCATGCTTCGACTCATTGCTACGCGTCAAATAAAAACGATGGAAATTGGGAAAATAATTTTAAATACAAGGAATTTACTCAAACTATTCTGGATTAGCCAATCCAAAATCAATGTTGAAGCAATTGAAGGGACGAAATATTAGTTCAAAAATTTTACGGCTCGGCTGGAATTAGTACCCGTTGATGAGCTCTACGGTCCAAATGGACCGTAGAGCTTAAAACTAGTAGAGACCGCCCCCGTGGTTCAGTCAAGTATCGCTAGCGGTAGTAACTGAAGTCACCATTGTGCGTGGGTTCGAGTCCTGCATAAGGCACGGGTTTTTGTAAATGTCCTTTCACTTATCATCACTTCATCGTTTCGTTATCACCCGCTCATTCGTACCCCCGTATAGCCTAGCTGTTAGTCAGGTTGTTAAGCAGCATTAAAATAATTGAAACAAATTGACATTTCAATCAATATTCGATAAAAAAGTTTCAATATCATTTGCAATATCTATATCTAACGGTAACCCTATTATAAACTGGTTCACATATCACCATCTCATTTGACCTCCTATTAAGCCAGCTGTTGATGGGGTCGTTGAGCAAACACTCGTTGTTCCAGTGAAAATGGAGGAGGTCGAAGGTTACAAGGGTCACATGGAAACGATGAAGATGACCCACGAGATGCAGTTCCAGTGCGAGTACATAAACGAGACCGCGCGCGACATCGGGGTCAACTTCAAGCCGGAGGAGATCGTTCCCGGCATGCTGTACAACTCGGCCGAGAGAGTCATCTTAGAGGTAATGGTTGTGGTTTTCCTGCGGTCTAGAATAGTATAGGTCTTGGCCGCCCTGTTGGCGCAAAATGGAAATGGAAATGGTCTGGAAATGTCATTTCATGCATGAGAAGGGATCAATTAACAATTGTTATTTGTCAGAATTTCCTGAAAATCATATTCGAATTTTCCCGTTTTCTGGACACAGGGTAGGACACATGCCCGCGATGAAACATATATTTAATTACAACCATTGCTCTCAGCGGTCTGAAAATGTTATTTCATGCATGAGAAGGGATCACTTAACAATTGTTATTTGTCAGAATTTTCTGAGAATAATATTCGAATTTTCCCGTTTTCTGGACACAGGGTACCGCACATGCCCCCGTTGAAACATATATTTAATTACAACCATTGCTCTCAGCGGTCTGGAAATGTTATTTCATGCATGAGAGAGGATGAATTGACAATTGTTATTTCTCAGAATTTCCTGAAAATCATATTCGAATTTTCCCGTTTTCTGGACACAGGGTACCTCACATGCCCGCGTTGAAACATATATTTAATTATAACCATTGCTCTCAGCGGTCTGAAAATGTTATTTCATGCATGAGAGAGGATGAATTGACAATTGTTATTTGTCAGAATTTTCCGAAAATCATATTCGAATTTTCCCGTTTTCTGGACACAGGGTAGGACACATGCCCGCGGTGAAACATATATTTAATTACAACCATTGCTCTCAGCGGTCTAAAAATGTTATTTCATGCATGAGAAGGGATCACTTAACAATTGTTATTCGTCAGAATTTTCCGGAAAATCATATTCGAATTTTCCCGTTTCTGGACACAGGGTAGGACACATGCCCGCGGTGAAACATATATTTAATTACAACCATTGCTCACAGTGGTCTCAAAATGTCATTTCATGCATGAGGGAGGATGAATTGACAATTGTTATTTGTCAGAATTTTCCGAAAATCATATTCGAATTTTCCCGTTCTCTGGACACAGATTAGGACACATGCCCGCGATGAAACATATATTTAATTTCAACCATTGCTGTCAGCAGTCTGAAAATGTTATTTCATGCATGAGAAGGGATCACTTAACAATTGTTATTGGTCAGAATTCTCCGAAAATCATATTCGAATTTTCCCGTTTTCTGGACACAGGGTAGGACACATGCCCGCGATGAAACATATATAATTTCAACCATTGCTCTCAGCGGGCTGAAAATGTTATTTCATGCATGAGAAGGAATCACTTAACAATTGTTATTTGTCAGAATTTTCTGAAAATCATATTCGAATTTTCCCGTTTTCTGGACACAGGGTAGGACACATGCCCGCGGTGAAACATATATTTAATTACAACCATTGCTCTCAGCGGTCTAAAAATGTTATTTCATGCATGAGAAGGGATCACTTAACAATTGTTATTTATCAGAATTTTCTGAAAATTATATTCGAATTTTCCCGTTTTCTGGACACAGGGTAGGACACATGCCCGCGATGAAACATATATTTAATTACAACCATAACTCTCAGCGGTCTGGAAATGTTATTTCATGCATGAGAGAGGATGAATTGACAATTGTTATTTGTCAGAATTTCCTGAAAATCATATTCGAATCTTCCCGTTTTCTGGACACGGGGTAGGACACATGCCCGCGGTGAAACATATATTTAATTACAACCATTGCTCTCAGCAGTCTGGAAATGTTATTTCATGCATGAGAGAGGATGAATTGACAATTGTTATTTCTCAGAATTTCCTGAAAATCATATTCGAATTTTCCCGTTTTCTGGACACAGGGTACCTCACATGCCCGCGTTGAAACATATATTTAATTATAACCATTGCTCTCAGCGGTCTGAAAATGTTATTTCATGCATGAGAGAGGATGAATTGACAATTGTTATTTGTCAGAATTTCCGGAAAATCATATTCGAATTTTCCGAGAATCATATTCGAATTTTCCCGTTTTCTGGACACAGGGTACCGCACATGCCCGCGGTGAAACATATATTTAATTACAACCATAGCTCTCAGCGGTCTGGAAATGTTATTTCATGCATGAGGGAGGATGAATTGACAATTGTTATTTGTCAGAATTTTCCGAAAATCATATTCGAATTTTCCCGTTTTCTGGACACAGGGTAGGACACATGCCCGCGATGAAACATATATATAATTTCAACCATTGCTCTCAGCGGGCTGAAAATGTTATTTCATGCATGAGAAGGAATCACTTAACAATTGTTATTTGTCAGAATTTTCTGAAAATCATATTCGAATTTTCCCGTTTTCTGGACACAGGGTAGGACACATGCCCGCGGTGAAACATATATTTAATTACAACCATTGCTCTCAGCGGTCTAAAATGTTATTTCATGCATGAGAAGGGATCACTTAACAATTGTTATTTATCAGAATTTTCTGAAAATTATATTCGAATTTTCCCGTTTTCTGGACACAGGGTAGGACACATGCCCGCGATGAAACATATATTTAATTACAACCATAGCTCTCAGCGGTCTGGAAATGTTATTTCATGCATGAGAGAGGATGAATTGACAATTGTTATTTGTCAGAATTTTCCGAAAATCATATTCGAATCTTCCCGTTTTCTGGACACGGGGTAGGACACATGCCCGCGATGAAACATATATTTTATTACAACCATTGCTCTCAGCGGTCTGAAAATGTTATTTCATGCATGAGAAGGGATCACTTAACAATTGTTATTAGTCAGAATTTTCTGGAAATCATATTCGAATTTTCCCGTTTTCTGGACACAGGGTAGGACACATGCCCGCGGTGAAACATATATTTAATTACAACCATTGGTCACAGCGGTCTTGGAATGTCATTTCATGCATGAGGGAGGATGAATTGACAATTGTTATTTGTCAGAATTTTCCGAAAATCATATTCGAATTTTCCCGTTCTCTGGACACAGATTAGGACACATGCCCGCGATGAAACATATATTTTATTACAACCATTGCTCTCAGCGGTCTGAAAATGTTATTTCATGCATGAGAAGGGATCACTTAACAATTGTTATTGGTCAGAATTCTCCGAAAATCATATTCGAATTTTCCCGTTTTCTGGACACAGGGTAGGACACATGCCCGCGATGAAACATATATTTAATTACAACCATTGCTCTCAGCGGTCTGAAAATGTTATTTCATGCATGAGAAGGGATCACTTAACAATTGTTATTGTCAGAATTTTCTGAAAATCATATTCGAATTTTCCCGTTTTCTGGACACAGGGTAGGACACATGCCCGCGATGAAACATATATTTAATTACAACCATTGCTCTCAGCGGTCTGAAAATGTTATTTCATGCATGAGAGAGGATCAATTGAACAATTGTTATTTGTCAGAATTTTCCGAAAATCATATTCGAATTTTCCCGTTTTCTGGACACAGGGTAGGACACATGCCCGCGATGAAACATATATTTAATTACAACCATTGCTCTCAGCGGTCTGAAATGTTATTTCATGCATGAGAAGGGATCAATTAACAATTGTTATTCGTCAGAATTTTCCGAAAATCATATTCGAATTTCCCGTTTTCTGGACACAGGGTAGGACACATGCCCGCGATGAAACATATATTTAATTACAACCATTGCTCTCAGCGGTCTGAAAATGTTATTTCATGCATGAGAAGGGATCACTTAACAATTGTTATTGTCAGAATTTTCTGAAAATCATATTCGAATTTTCCCGTTTTCTGGACACAGGGTAGGACACATGCCCGCGGTGAAACATATATTTAATTACAACCATTGCTCTCAGCGGTCTGGAAATGTTATTTCATGCATGAGAAGGGATCACTCTACAATTGTTATTGTCAGAATTTTCCGAAAATCATATTCGAATTTTCCCGTTTTCTGGACACAGGGTAGGACACATGCCCGCGATGAAACATATATTTAATTACAACCATTGCTCTCAGCGGTCTGGAAATGTTATTTCATGCATGAGAAGGGATCAATTAACAATTGTTATTGTCAGAATTTTCCGAAAATCATATTCGAATTTTCCCGTTTTCTGGACACAGGGTAGGACACATGCCCGCGATGAAACATATATTTAATTACAACCATTGCTCTCAGCGGTCTGAAAATGTTATTTCATGCATGAGAAGGGATCACTTAACAATTGTTATTGTCAGAATTTCCGAAAATCATATTCGAATTTTCCCGTTTTCTGGACACAGGGTAGGACACATGCCCGCGATGAAACATATATTTAATTACAACCATTGCTCTCAGCGGTCTGAAAATGTTATTTCATGCATGAGAAGGGATCACTTAACAATTGTTATTTGTCAGAATTTTCCTGAAAATCATATTCGAATTTTCCCGTTTTCTGGACACAGGGTAGGACACATGCCCGCGGATGAAACATATATTTAATTACAACCATTGCTCTCAGCGGTCTGAAAATGTTATTTCATGCATGAGAAGGGATCAATTAACAATTGTTATTTGTCAGAATTTTCCGAAAATCATATTCGAATTTTCCCGTTTTCTGGACACAGGGTAGGACACATGCCCGCGGTGAAACATATATTTAATTACAACCATTGCTCTCAGCGGTCTGAAAATGTTATTTCATGCATGAGAGAGGATGAATTGACAATTGTTATTTGTCAGAATTTTCCGAAAATCATATTCGAATTTTCCCGTTTCTGGACACAGGGTAGGACACATGCCCGCGATGAAACATATATTTAATTACAACCATTGCTCTCAGCAGTTCTGGAAAATGTTATTTCATGCATGAGAGAGGATCAATTACAATTGTTATTCGTCAGAATTTTCCGAAAATCATATTCGAATTTTCCCGTTTTCTGGACACAGGGTAGGACACATGCCCGCGATGAAACATATATTTAATTACAACCATTGCTCTCAGCGGTCTGAAAATGTTATTTCATGCATGAGAGGGGATCACTTAACAATTGTTATTTGTCAGAATTTTCGAAAATCATATTCGAATTTCCCGTTTTCTGGACACAGGGTAGGACACATGCCCGCGATGAAACATATATTTAATTACAACCATTGCTCTCAGCGGTCTGAAAATGTTATTTCATGCATGAGAAGGGATCACTCAACAATTGTTATTCGTCAGAATTTTCCGAAAATCATATTCGAATTTTCCCGTTTTCTGGACACAGGGTAGGACACATGCCCGCGTGAAACATATATTTAATTTAAACCATTGCTCTCAGCGGTCTGAAAATGTTATTTCATGCATGAGAAGGGATCACTTGACAATTTTCATTCTCAGAATTTTCCGAAAATCATATTCGAATTTTCCCGTTTTCTGGACACAGGGTACCGCACATGCCCGCGATGAAACATATATTTAATTACAACCATTGCTCTCAGCGGTCTGAAAATGTTATTTCATGCATCGGGAGGGATCACTTAACAATTGTTATCTGTCAGAATTTTCCGAAAATCATATTCGAATTTTCCCGTTTTCTGGACACAGGGTAGGACACATGCCCGCGGTGAAACATATATTTAATTTCAACCATTGCTCTCAGCGGTCTGAAAATGTTATTTCATGCATGAGAGAGGATCGACTGAACAATTGTTAATTCGTCAGAATTTTCCGAAAATCATATTCGAATTTTCCCGTTTTCTGGACACAGGGTAGGACACATGCCCGCGATGAAACATATATTTAATTACAACCATTGCTCTCAGCGGTCTGAAAATGTTATTTCATGCATGAGAAGGGATCACTTTACAATTGTTATTTGTCAGAATTTTCCGAAAATCATATTCGAATTTTCCCGTTTTCTGGACACAGGGTAGGACACATGCCCGCGATGAAACATATATTTAATTACAACCATTGCTCTCAGCGGTCTGAAAATGTTATTTCATGCATGAGAAGGGATCACTTAACAATTGTTATTTGTCAGAATTTCCGAAAATCATATTCGAATTTTCCCGTTTTCTGGACACAGGGTAGGACACATGCCCGCGATGAAACATATATTTAATTACAACCATTGCTCTCAGCGGTCTGAAAATGTTATTTCATGCATGAGAAGGGATCACTTAACAATTTTATTTGTCAGAATTTTCCGAAAATCATATTCGAATTTTCCCGTTTTCTGGACACAGGGTAGGACACATGCCCGCGATGAAACATATATTTAATTACAACCATTGCTCTCAGCGGTCTGAAAATGTTATTTCATGCATGAGAAGGGATCACTTAACAATTGTTATTTGTCAGAATTTTCCGAAAATCATATTCGAATTTTCCCGTTTTCTGGACACAGGGTAGGACACATGCCCGCGATGAAACATATATTTAATTACAACCATTGCTCTCAGCGGTCTGAAAATGTTATTTCATGCATGAGAAGGGATCACTTAACAATTGTTATTGTCAGAATTTCCGAAAATCATATTCGAATTTTCCCGTTTTCTGGACACAGGGTAGGACACATGCCCGCGATGAAACATATATTTAATTACAACCATTGCTCTCAGCGGTCTGAAATGTTATTTCATGCATGAGAAGGGATCACTTAACAATTGTTATTTGTCAGAATTTTTTGAAAATCATATTCGAATTTTCCCGTTTTCTGGACACAGGGTAGGACACATGCCCGCGGTGAAACATATATTTAATTACAACCATTGCTCTCAGCGGTCTGAAAATGTTATTTCATGCATGAGAAGGGATTACTTGACAATTTTTATTTGTCAGAATTTTCTGAAAATCATATTCGAATTTTCCCGTTTTCTGGACACAGGGTACCGCACATGCCCGCGATGAAACATATATTTAATTACAACCATTGCTCTCAGCGGTCTGAAAATGTTATTTCATGCATGAGAGAGGATCACTTAACAATTGTTATTTGTCAGAATTTTCCGAAAATCATATTCGAATTTTCCCGTTTTCTGGACACAGGGTAGGACACATGCCCGCGGTGAAACATATATTTAATTACAACCATTGCTCTCAGCGGTCTGAAAATGTTATTTCATGCATGAGAAGAGATCAATTAACAATTTTTATTCGTCAGAATTTTCCGAAAATCATATTCGAATTTTCCCGTTTTCTGGACACAGGGTAGGACACATGCCCGCGATGAAACATATATTTAATTCCAACCATTGCTCTCAGCGGTCTGAAAATGTTATTTCATGCATGAGAAGGGATCACTTAACAATTTTTATTTGTCAGAATTTTCCGAAAATCATATTCGAATTTTCCCGTTTTCTGGACACAGGGTAGGACACATGCCCGCGATGAAACATATATTTAATTTCAACCATTGCTCTCAGCGGTCTGAAAATGTTATTTCATGCATGAGAAGGGATCACCTTAACAATTTTATTTGTCAGAATTTTCGAAAATCATATTCGAATTTTCCCGTTTCTGGACACAGGGTAGTATACATGCCCGCGATGAAAGGATTT
>OU015470.1:24003527-24172907 GCA_907164805.1 Brachyptera putata | reverse complement strand
AGATTCAAAATTTTTCCCGTTTCGGACACAGGGTTGGACACATGCCCGCGGTGAAACATATATTTAATTTCAACCATTGCTCTCAGCGGTCCTTAAATGTTATTTCATGCATGAGAAGGGATCACTTAACAATTGTTATTTGTCAGAATTTTCCGAAAGTCATATTCGAATTTTCGCGTTTTCTGGACACAGGGTAGGACACATGCCCGCGATGAAACATATATTTAATTTCAACCATTGCCCTCAGCGGTCTGAAAATGTTATTTCATGCATGAAAAGGGATCACTCAACAATTTTTATGTGTCAGAATTTTCCGAAAATCATATTCGAATTTTCCCGTTTTCTGGACACAGGGTAGGACACATGCCCGCGATGAAACATATCTTTAATTTCAACCATTGCTCTCAGCGGTCTAAAAATGTTATTTCATGCATGAGGAGGGATCACTTAACAATTTTTATTTGTCAGAATTTTCCGAAAATCATATTCGAATTTAGCCGTTTTCTGGTCACAGGGTACCGCACATGCCCGCGATGAAACATATATTTAATTACAACCATTGCTCTCAGCGGTCTGAAAATGTTATTTCATGCATGAGAAGGGATCAATTAACAATTGTTATTTGTCAGAATTTCCCGAAAATCATATTCGAATTTTCCCGTTTTCTGGACACAGGGTACCGCACATGCTCGCGATGAAACATATATTTAATTACAACCATTGCTCTCGGCGGTCTGAAATTGTTATTTCATGCACGAGAAGAGATCAATTAACAATTGTTATCTGTCAGAATTTTCCGAAAATCATATTCGAATTTTCCCGTTTTCTGGACACAGGGTACCGCACATGCCCGCGATGAAACATATATTTAATTACAACCATTGCTCTCAGCGGTCTGAAAATGTTATTTCATGCATGAGAAGGGATCACTTAACAATTGTTATTCGTCAGAATTTTCCGAAAATCATATTCGAATTTTCCCGTTTTCTGGACACAGGGTAGGACACATGCCCGCGATGAAACATATATTTAATTACAACCATCGCTCTCAGCGGTCTGAAATTGTTATTTCATGCATGAGAAGGGATCAATTAACAATTGTTATTTGTCAGAATTTTCCGAAAATCATATTCGAATTTTCCCGTTTTCTGGACACAGGGTAGGACACATGCCCGCGATGAAACATATATTTAATTTTAACCATTGCTCTCAGCGGTCCTTAAATGTTATTTCATGCATGAGAAGGGATCACTTAACAATTGTTATTTGTCAGAATTTTCCGAAAATCATATTCGAATTTTCCCGTTTTCTGGACACAGGGTAGGACACATGCCCGCGATGAAACATATATTTAATTTCAACCATTGCTCTCAGCGGTCTGAAAATGTTATTTCATGCATGAGAAGGGATCACTTAACAATTGTTATTTGTCAGAATTTTCCGAAATCATATTCGAATTTTCCCGTTTTCTGGACACAGGGTACCGCACATGCCCGCGATGAAACATATATTTAATTACAACCATTGCTCTCAGCGGTCTGAAAATGTTATTTCATGCATGAGAAGGGATCACTTAACAATTGTTATTTGTCAGAATTTTCCGAAAATCATATTCGAATTTTCCCGTTTTCTGGACACAGGGTAGGACACATGCCCGCGATGAAACATATATTTAATTTCAACCATTGCTCTCAGCGGTCTGAAAATGTTATTTCATGCATGAGAAGGGATCAATTAACAATTGTTATTTGTCAGAATTTTCCGAAAATCATATTCGAATTTTCCCGTTTTCTGGACACAGGGTAGGACACATGCCCGCGATGAAACATATCTTTAATTTCACCCATTGCTCTCAGCGGTCTGAAAATGTTATTTCATGCATGAGAAGGGATCACTTAACAATTGTTATTTGTCAGAATTTTCCGAAAATCATATTCGAATTTTCCCGTTTTCTGGACACAGGGTACGACACATGCCCGCGATGAAACATATATTTAATTACAACCCTTGCTCTCAGCGGTCTGAAAATGTTATTTCATGCATGAGAAGGGATCAATTAACAATTGTTTTTCGTCAGAATTTTCCGAAAATCATATTCGAATTTTCCCGTTTTCTGGACACAGGGTAGACACATGCCCGCGATGAAACATATATTTAATTACAACCATTGCTCTCAGCGGTCTGAAAATGTTATTTCATGCATGAGAAGGGATCACTTAACAATTGTTATTTGTCAGAATTTTCCGAAAATCATATTCGAATTTTCCCGTTTTCTGGACACAGGGTAGGACACATGCCCGCGATGAAACATATATTTAATTACAACCATTGCTCTCAGCGGTCTGAAAATGTTATTTCATGCATGAGAAGGGATCACCTAACAATTGTTATTTGTCAGAATTTTCTGAAAATCATATTCGAATTTTCCCGTTTTCTGGACACAGGGTAGGACACATGCCCGCGATGAAACATATATTTAATTACAACCATTGCTCTCAGCGGTCTGAAAATGTTATTTCATGCATGAGGAGGGATGAATTGAACAATTGTTATTTGGTCAGAATTTTCCGAAAATCATATTCGAATTTTCCCGTTTTCTGGACACAGGGTAGGACACATGCCCGCGATGAAACATATATTTAATTACAACCATCGCTCTCAGCGGTCTGAAAATGTTATTTCATGCATGAGAAGGGATCACTTAACAATTGTTATTTGTCAGAATTTTCCGAAAATCATATTCGAATTTTCCCGTTTTCTGGACACAGGGTAGGACACATGCCCGCGATGAAACATATATTTAATTACAACCATTGCTCTCAGCGGTCTGAAAATGTTATTTCATGCATGAGAAGGGATCACTTAACAATTGTTATTGGTCAGAATTTTCCGAAAATCATATTCGAATTTTCCCGTTTTCTGGACACAGGGTAGGACACATGCCCGCGATGAAACATATATTTAATTTCAACCATTGCTCTCAGCGGTCTGAAAATGTTATTTCATGCATGAGAAGGGATCACTTAACAATTGTTATTTGTCAGAATTTTCTGAAAATCATATTCGAATTTTCCCGTTTTCTGGACACAGGGTAGGACACATGCCCGCGATGAACATATATTTAATTACAACCATTGCTCTCAGCGGTCTGAAAATGTTATTTCATGCATGAGAGAGGATGAATTGACAATTGTTATTCTGTCAGAATTTCCGAAAATCATATTCGAATTTTCCCGTTTTCTGGACACAGGGTAGGACACATGCCCGCGGTGAAACATATATTTAATTACAACCATTGCTCTCAGCGGTCTGAAAATGTTATTTCATGCATGAGAAGGGATCAATTAACAATTGTTATTTGTCAGAATTTTCCGAAAATCATATTCGAATTCTCGCGTTTTCTGGACACAGGGTAGGACACATGCCCGCGATGAAACATATATTTAATTCCAACCATTGCTCTCAGCGGTCTGGAAATGTTATTTCATGCATGAGAAGGGATCACTTGACAATTGTTATTTGGCAGAATTTTCCGAAAATCATATTCGAATTTTCCCGTTTTCTGGACACAGGGTACCGCACATGCCCGCGATGAAACATATATTTAATTACAACCATTGCTCTCAGCGGTCTGAAATTGTTATTTCATGCATGAGAAGGGATCACTCAACAATTGTTATTTGTCAGAATTTTCTGAAAATCATATTCGAATTTTCCCGTTTTCTGGACACAGGGTAGGACACATGCCCGCGATGAACATATATTTAATTACAACCATTGCTCTCAGCGGTCTGAAAATGTTATTTCATGCATGAGAAGGGATCACTAACAATTGTTATTTGTCAGAATTTTCTGAAAATCATATTCGAATTTTCCCGTTTTCTGGACACAGGGTAGGACACATGCCCGCGATGAAACATATATTTAATTACAACCATTGCTCTCAGCGGTCTGGAAATGTTATTTCATGCATGAGAGAGGATGAATTGACAATTGTTATTTCTCAGAATTTTCCGAAAATCATATTCGAATTTTCCCGTTTTCTGGACACAGGGTACCGCACATGCCCGCGTGAAACATATATTTAATTACAACCATTGCTCTCAGCGGTCTGAAAATGTTATTTCATGCATGAGAAGGGATCACTTAACAATTGTTATTTGTCAGAATTTCCGAAAATCATATTCGAATTTTCCCGTTTTCTGGACACAGGGTAGGACACATGCCCGCGATGAAACATATATTTAATTACAACCATTGCTCTCAGCGGTCTGAAAATGTTATTTCATGCATGAGAAGGGATCACTTAACAATTGTTATTTGTCAGAATTTTCTGAAAATCATATTCGAATTTTCCCGTTTTCTGGACACAGGGTAGGACACATGCCCGCGATGAAACATATATTTAATTACAACCATTGCTCTCAGCGGTCTGAAAATGTTATTTCATGCATGAGAGAGGATGAATTGACAATTGTTATTGTCAGAATTTTCCGAAAATCATATTCGAATTTTCCCGTTTTCTGGACACAGGGTAGGACACATGCCCGCGGTGAAACATATATTTAATTACAACCATTGCTCTCAGCGGTCTGAAAATGTTATTTCATGCATGAGAAGGGATCACTTAACAATTGTTATTTGTCAGAATTTTCCGAAAATCATATTCGAATTTTCCCGTTTTCTGGACACAGGGTAGGACACATGCCCGCGATGAAACATATATTTAATTACAACCATTGCTCTCAGCGGTCTGAAAATGTTATTTCATGCATGAGAAGGGATCACTTAACAATTGTTATTGTCAGAATTTTCCGAAAATCATATTCGAATTTTCCCGTTTTCTGGACACAGGGTAGGACACATGCCCGCGATGAAACATATATTTATTTCAACCATTGCTCTCAGCGGTCTGAAAATGTTATTTCATGCATGAGAAGGGATCACTTAACAATTGTTATTTGTCAGAATTTTCCGAAAATCATATTCGAATTTTCCCGTTTTCTGGACACAGGGTACCGCACATGCCCGCGATGAAACATATATTCGATTACAACCATTGCTCTCAGCGGTCTGGAAATGTTATTTCATGCATGAGAGAGGATGAATTGACAATTGTTATTCGTCAGAATTTTCCGAAAATCATATTCGAATTTTCCCGTTTTCTGGACACAGGGTAGGACACATGCCCGCGATGAAACATATATTTAATTTCAACCATTGCTCTCAGCGGTCTGAAAATGTTATTTCATGCATGAGAAGGGATCCTTTACAATTGTTATTGTCAGAATTTTTCCGAAAATCATATTCGAATTTTCCCGTTTTCTGGACACAGGGTAGGACACATGCCCGCGATGAAACATATATTTAATTACAACCATTGCTCTCAGCGGTCTGAAAATGTTATTTCATGCATGAGAAGGGATCACTTAACAATTGTTATTTGTCAGAATTTTCTGAAAATCATATTCGAATTTTCCCGTTTTCTGGACACAGGGTAGGACACATGCCCGCGGTGAAACATATATTTAATTACAACAATGCTCTCAGCGGTCTGAAAATGTTATTTCATGCATGAGAGAGGATGAATTGACAATTGTTATTTGTCAGAATTTTCCGAAAATCATATTCGAATTTTCCCGTTTTCTGGACACAGGGTAGGACACATGCCCGCGGTGAAACATATATTTAATTACAACCATTGCTCTCAGCGGTCTGAAATGTTATTTCATGCATGAGAGAGGATGAATTGACAATTGTTATTTGTCAGAATTTTCCGAAAATCATATTCGAATTTTCCCGTTTTCTGGACACAGGGTACGGCACATGCCCGCGATGAAACATATATTTAATTACAACCATTGCTCTCAGCGGTCTGGAAATGTTATCTCATGCATGAGAGAGGATGAATTGACAATTGTTATTCGTCAGAATTTTCCGAAAATCATATTCGAATTTTCCCGTTTTCTGGACACAGGGTAGGACACATGCCCGCGGTGAAACATATATTTAATTACAACCATTGCTCTCAGCGGTCTAAAAATGTTATTTCATGCATGAGAAGGGATCACTTAACAATTGTTATTCATCAGAATTTTCAGAAAATCATATTCGAATTTTCCCGTTTTTTGGACACAGGGTAGGAACCATGCCCGCGATGAAACATATATTCGATTACAACCATTGTTCTCAGCGGTCTGGAAATGTTATTTCATGCATGAGAGAGGATGATTTGACAATAATTGGTATTTGTCAGAATTTTCCGAAAATCATATTCGAATTTTCCCGTTTTCTGGACACAGGGTACCGCACATGCCCGCGCTGAAACATATATTAAATTACAACCATTGCTCTCAGCGGTCTGGAAATGTTATTTCATGCATGAGAGAGGATGAATTGACAATTGTTATTCGTCAGAATTTTCCGAAAATCATATTCGAATTTTCCCGTTTTCTGGACACAGGGTACAGCACATGCCCGCGGTGAAACATATATTTAATTACAACCATTGCTCTCAGCGGTCTGGAAATGTTATTTCATGCATGAGAGGGATCAATTAACAATTGTTAATTTGTCAGAATTTTCCGAAAATCATATTCGAATTTTCCCGTTTTCTGGACACAGGGTAGGACACATGCCCGCGGTGAAACATATATTTAATTACAACCATTGCTCTCAGCGGTCTGAAAATGTTATTTCATGCATGAGAAGGGATCACTCAACAATTGTTATTAGTCAGAATTTCCCGAAAATCATATTCGAATTTTCCCGTTTTCTGGACACAGGGTAGGACACATGCCCGCGGTGAAACATATATTTAATTACAACCATTGCTCTCAGCGGTCCGAAAATGTTATTTCATGCATGAGGAGGGATGAATTGACAATTGTTATTTGTCAGAATTTTCCGAAAATCATATTCGAATTTTCCCGTTCTCTGGACACAGATTAGGACACATGCCCGCTATGAAACATATATTTTATTACAACCATTTCTCTCAGCGGTCTGAAAATGTTATTTCATGCATGAGAAGGGATCACTTAACAATTGTTATTTGTCAGAATTTTCTGAAAATCATATTCGAATTTTCCCGTTTTCTGGACACAGGGTAGGACACGTGCCCGCGATGAAAAATATATTTAATTACAACCATTGCTCTCAGCGGTCTGGAAATGTTATTTCATGCATGAGAGAGGATGAATTGACAATTGTTATTCGTCAGAATTTTCCGAAAATCATATTCGAATTTTCCCGTTTTCTGGACACAGGGTACCGCACATGCCCGCGGTGAAACATATATTTAATTACAACCATTGCTCTCAGCGGTCTGGAAATGTTATTTCATGCATGAGAGAGGATGAATTGACAATTGTTATTTGTCAGAATTTTCCGAAAATCATATTCGAATTTTCCCGTTTTCTGGACACGGGGTAGGACACATGCCCGCGATGAAACATATATTTAATTTTGACCATTGCTCTCAGCGGTCTGAAAATGTTATTTCATGCATGAGAAGGGATCACTTAACAATTGTTATTCGTCAGAATTTTCTGAAAATCATATTCGAATTTTCCCGTTTTCTGGACACAGGGTAGGACACATGCCCGCGATGAAACATATATTTAATTACAACCATTGCTCTCAGCGGTCTGGAAATGTTATTTCATGCATGAGAGAGGATGAATTGACAATTTTTATTTGTCAGAATTTTCCGAAAATCATATTCGAATTTTCCCGTTTTCTGGACACAGGGTACCGCACATGCCCGCGATGAAACATATTATTAATTACAACCATTGCTCTAAGCGGTCTGGAAATGTTATTTCATGCATGAGAGAGGATGAATTGACAATTGTTATTTGTCAGAATTTTCCGAAAATCATATTCGAATTTTCCCGTTTTCTGGACACGGGGTAGGACACATGCCCGCGGTAAAACATATATTTAATTACAACCATTGCTCTCAGCGGTCTGGAAATGTTATTTCATGCATGAGAAAGGATGAATCGACAATTGTTATTTGTCAGAATTTTCCGAAAATTATATTCGAATTTTCCCGTTTTCTGGACACGGGGTAGGACACATGCCCGCGGTGAAACATATATTTTATTACAACCATTGCTCTCAGCGGTCTGAAAATGTTTTTTAATGCATGAGAAGGGATCACTCAACAATTGTTATTAGTCAGAATTTTCTGAAAATCATATTCGAATTTTCCCGTTTTCTGGACACAGGGTAGGACACATGCCCGCGATGAAACATATATTTAATTTTGACCATTGCTCTCAGCGGTCTGAAAATGTTATTTCATGCATGAGAAGGGATCACTTAACAATTGTTATTCGTCAGAATTTTCTGAAAATCATATTCGAATTTTCCCGTTTTCTGGACACAGGGTAGGACACATGCCCGCGATGAAACATATATTTAATTACAACCATTGCTCTCAGCGGTTTGGAAATGTTATTTCATGCATGAGAGAGGATGAATTGACAATTGTTATTTGTCAGAATTTCCTGAGAATCATATTCGAATTTTCCCGTTTTCTGGACACAGGGTACCTCACATGCCCGCGTTGAAACATATATTTAATTATAACCATTGCTCTCAGCGGTCTGAAAATGTTATCTCATGCATGAGAGAGGATGAATTGACAATTGTTATTTGTCAGAATTTTCCGAAAATCATATTCGAATTTTCCCGTTTTCTGGACACAGGGTACCGCACATGCCCGCGGTGAAACATATATTCAATTACAACCATTGCTCTCAGCGGTCTGAAAATGTTATTTCATTCATGAGAAGGGATCACTCAACAATTGTCATTAGTCAGAATTTTCTGAAAATCATATTCGAATTTTCCCGTTTTCTGGACACAGGGTAGGACACATGTCCGCGGTGAAACATATATTTAATTACAACCATTGGTCACAGCGGTCTTAAAATGTCATTTCATGCATGAGGGAGGATGAATTGACAATTGTTATTTGTCAGAATTTTCCGAAAATCATATTCGAATTTTCCCGTTCTCTGGACACAGATTAGGACACATGCCCGCGATGAAACATATATTTAATTTCAACCATTGCTCTCGGCGGTCTGAAAATGTTATTTCATGCATGAGAAGGGATCACTTAACAATTGTCATTTGTCAGAATTTTCTGAAAATCATATTCGAATTTTCCCGTTTTCTGGACACTTGGTAGGACACATGCCCCCGTTGAAACATATATTTAATTACAACCATTGCTCTGAGCGGTCTGAGAATGTTATTTCGTGCATGAGAAGGGATCACTTAACAATTGTTATTTTTCAGAATTTTCTGAAAATCACATTCGAATTTTCCCGTTTTCTGGACACAGGGTACCGCACATGCCCCCGTTGAAACATATATTTAATTACAACCATTGGTCACAGCGGTCTGAAAATGTTATTCCATGCATGAGAGAGGATAAATTGACAATTGTTATTTACTAGGCATGCAAGTTATCGCAAGTTATTTTTTGTTTCAGGCCGTGAAATCGTTCACTGACGACCTGTTGAGAATATCACTGTGCAGAGCGTGGGACCGGAATTCAAACAGGTAAGCTGGTAGTTACAACATTGACATGTTTAGTATATCTACTAGTGATGCCTTCGGGTATCAAATTTTGGAACCGGGTACCCGCCAAAAACACCCGGTAATACCCGGGTATTCAAAATTTCGAGAAAAGCATCTATTTTGCGTGTGTAATCAAATTCCCGCCGTTGCGTCTGCTTTGCTCCGCCCTCTAGCGAGAGACAGTCGACTTCATTCTCGCTCATTGGCTCACAGGCAAGCCAATCACGGCAATCAGGCAAGCGATCACGTGACGTGACATGCGCGGGTGTGATGGCTGATGTTGGGTGAGAAGGGTGAGGGGTAAGGAAAGTGATGCGCAGTTGCGACCTGCCAGCCAGATGCACTCTATGACGACAGAAAGCCGAGAAAACATTCTTCTCTCGCGTCGCGTGTCAACCGCTTGTACACTCATTTAAAAAAACATGAATACCCGGGTATGAAAATTGATACCCGGGGGGCGTGCGAGGTGGAAAAGACGTTGATGGATTAGTAGTCGGTCAAAGCTCGGTGGCGTCACATGGGGCAAGTCGGATGGGTGAAGCGGGACACAGCCCTTGGAACAGAAGTGCGTCGATGATGCTCTGGAACATTCGTAGCGCGTTGCGCCAAGAATTCAGTTCGAAAGAGTGTGCAACGATGACAGCGAATATTACGACAATCTAACGCTAGCCTGTCGTATACGACGGGCCCAACGTGCTAGTTGAACTATATTCCAAGAGATTTACACATTGTCAGAGGGATTGAGATTAGAGATAATGCAAGATATATAAATTGTGTGGTGCCTTAACCCTGTGGATAAACAGACTGACTTTTTACACACTACTGAAATACCCAGAATGCAATTCCGTCGATCTCGGCTGCTAGAAGGCAGTAAGCGCCTGCGTATTGAATTCTGAAAAGGGTCTATTAAATGTGTGTGCAAAAGCCGTGCTGAAAGGATTCAAACGTGTGGCGACTCTAGTGATACAGAGATTAGATGTTGAATTATAGCACTAACCTTCAAAATAAGCGAAGTGAATATAAAATGGACTATAACATTCTTCCTTAACACTTTTATTTCATTTTATTATTCATTATTCTCCATATTTGTAGTTTTTAGCTGCCCAGGTGGCTAATTCAACTATCGCTAGCGGTAGTAACTGAAGTCATCGTTGGGCGTGAGTTCCGAGTCCCGCATAAGGCATGGGTTTTTGTAAACGTCCTTTCACCCATCATCACTTCATCGTTTTATCATCACCCGCCCATTCGTACCCCCGTATAACCTAGCTGTTGGTGAGGTCGTTAAAGGCCCATTCACAACCAACTCCAACTTGAACTTTAACTTTAAAACTTTATTTGAGTTCACAACAAAAAGGTAAAGTCAATGGAATACCATCAGCTGTTGTTCACGCCGCCATTTTACAGTGTGGAATTCATGTACAACCTAACCTAAAATTGTATAATGTTTGTTGTATATCTTTTTTGGCGCGAAAACTCGTCGAGATTCTATTTGACGTTCCTAGATTCAGGTGGCAGTGACTGATTATGATTGGTTCCTCCTAAAGTCAGACTTTATCTTTCAGTCGAAATGTTTGGCATGATCATACTTCGAGGTAAAGTTAAAGTCAATGAAGTCAGAGTCAACTTGTTATGAACACTTCTACGGACATGCATAGTACAAACATTAAAGTTCAAGTTTAAGTTTGAGTTGAAGTTGGTTGTGAATAGGCCTTGAAAACGATAAAAAAAAAAAATGTAGTTCTTCTCTATTCTTCACCTCGCTCCTCTCTCACACGTTGTCGCCTTGTTGTCCGCAGGCCGCCCGAGGTCATAACACCGAGCGACGTGAAAGCCGCGCTCTCTGACCGCGAGGAGTTTGACTTGTTGACCAACAGCGGCCTCGGAACGCAGCCAATGGACACGGGTTGAACGCGGGACGTGGGAACGGGAGACTCGATTCAAGGTCGACGATTAAGGTGCTGATCAACTACGAAATAAGACTGAATTGTGAAGGATCAAGTGGAGTCGGCTTTATTACGATAGGTTATATTATAAATCGTTAGCGTCGGCAGTATTAAGAAATGAAATATACATACCATTATTATTTATTTTATTCAATTAATTAGACCTTCTTTTGATCATGAAGAATTGGTCTTGATTGGGATTGGCATTTGATTAATTTTTATACACATTTTGAGTAGGCCTAGGTATTACATTATTTAAGTTATTAAACAAAATATTAAGATGTCAAACACGGAAGAAACTAGTTCCCAGATTTGGGTAGGTTACAGAATACAGTACACCATCGTTAATCTGAGACGGAAGGAACCCCAAAACATTGATTTCGATAGATAGAAATTCCAACTCTAAAAAATGCCTTCTTCATGAAATCATTACTCTTCCCGGTTATTATTCAGTCAATCTCGTATTGCGCCCGAGAGAAAGCGATGTGCCGGCCAAAACTACTGCATTAGGCCGTATTGACAGCATTGTTGGGTAATCTATTAGGTTTTGTAAGTTGTGTTGGCTCGACTTCTCGGTCCTCAACTGTGTTATTGGTCTAGGAACCTCACGCTCGTTCTTGTAGCTACTGTTATAATACAGTACAATGCCATTAATAACAATCTTAGTCTGAATACTTTATCTAATTGGTGATGAAAACCCATTTTTCTGCGATTGTTGCACATTTATTTAATTTTAATTGAAGGCCTACGTATAATACAAGTGGAATTGATAATTTTGAAAGCATTAAAGAATAAAAGTTCCACAAGTAGGGTAAATGTTGGAAGATTTTCAAAAGTTCTGAATACAATTTCAACAAATCTTGATTAAAAAAAATCCAATGAAACTTTGCAAAACATTTCACCAATGGTTTCAAAAAAATACTCATCAAAAATATTTTATTCATGCCTTAAACATCGTATGATTTTATCATATCAATTACATTTCGATCATATCGACATTAAGTGTGTCCTTGGTAAAGTGGGGTCAAGTTCACAATACGCCAACATTTACGTTCTTGTCAGCAACCCTGACCGCGACTACCAGCCAACCGGTATGTCGTACAGTCGCACTTGACGCGTCAACCAGTCGTAGACGGGTCGGTAGTACTGTAACAGCGGCTTGACGTCGTAGTCTCTCGTGCCCGTCAACACTTGCAGGGCGTCTCGCCAAGAAACACTCGAACCCAGCTCCATCATCGCCCTACAACATTACGTTCAGATCGTTAAAAACGAGCAGGAAATTATTTACAATTTTCCGTGCGTAAATATTGAAAATTCTTATTCAAGGCTCCATCATCGCCCTACAACATTACGTTCAGATTTTAAAAAACGGCCAGGAAATGATTTATAATTTTTCCGCGCGTAAATATTGAAAATTCTTATTCAAGGCTCCATCATCGCCCTGCAACATTACGTTCAGATCGTTGAAAACGAGCAGGAAATGATTTATAATTATTACGGGCGTAAATATTGAAAATTCTAATTCAGTGTAGCCTCGATGCATCGTTCTCGGTTGATATAATAATAATAATCCCGTTGATAGAACACAGAGACGAGTATACAAACAAACGAGATTTTGATGTTTCGGCTATCGACTTGGTCACACTGGAGTAGATACTATATACAATACTGGGACCAACACAATAACCGAATCTTCAAAATCTTGTGTGTTTGTATTTTAATCGTGTCTGTGTTCTATCAACGGGCTCTCCACTATCACCCCGTTTACATTACTACCATCCTACTACAGTAGAGTTACTAGAGTAAATGGGCAGTAACTAATATTGCGTTCACACGGACAAAATATAGGTTCTTGGTTACTAGACGTTTTAGTTACATGTTTTACCGCGTGAGTGTGTTTTGACACCTTTCGCCGACGCCATCTTGTAATTATTCTAACAAAACGTATCCTACGAGCAAAGACTTCTACGAGGCTACGGTCGTACCAAGCTATGAGCGTTCATACGGGTACAGTAACCCTACTAACGAGAGTAAGTTGACTGTAGTAGCTTTCGTTACGAGCGTAGCCACTATTTGGTGTTCGCACTCGGTAACCTACGATCGTAGATGGGGTTACGAGAGTAATTGAGTAGTAACATAAACGGGGTCTATAGGAGTCACTACTAGCAAACCTCGGTAAGCTGCTGTTCCTTTTCCCCCTTTTTACCTAATGCATATATACAGCCTCAGGTCATTTCCTATACACAGAAAAGGTTATACTCTAGGAATATATATTTATAAACGCCCTGCACTTCAACTTCTATATAGGGTGCTGAAGAAGTACAAGTTTGGGACAGTTGGTTCTAAGTACAGTTGGTCAGTTTTTAGTACAGTCGGTTGCGTTTTAGTATAGCTTTTCAGTTTCTGGACAGTTGGTCGATTGAGGATAGTCGAGTTTTAGTACAGTTGACCCATCCCCGAAAAGAAACGTATGAAGAGATAGTATCACTTATCAATTTGCTGTCGTTTAGAGAAAAATGTCAAGTGGTAAAAATATCAAATTGATTTTGTTACATTTTGTTACCAATGAAAAATGTTGGTTTACGCTAATACAGAATTTTGATATAATCATAGAGGAGTATACAGAGAGATGCATCTACGGGTTGTAGAGGTGTACAAGGCCGTGTTCCAAAATATGGCTACAATGCGCCATATTGGACTTTTATTGTGACTCGCTCATAGCCATTACGTGCTATTTCGCATTGCTCTTACTCGCAGAGTTTACTAATACACAATTATTTCGTAATTTTGTTGCATGAGAATGGATATCAACACATTCAAACTTGGTTATGCCGCTCCAATATGGCCACGAGGCTGGTATTTGCAGTACGAGCATTGGTCGCCCGCTCGCTACCTAAGATGCATCTCTCTGATTACTTCTCTATGATATAATGAACGTACAGAGCACGCCTTATGATGTTGACCCTTGGTGTCCGAACTGCCTGCTCTTCAGTAATGAATAATATTTGGGAGAACTTTTGCACCCAATTGACTTGATTCATCTATTTGAAACCAGTGAAACCGTTGTCATCGTTGTTCAAGGGACCAAGAAAATAAAATCATCCATGCAGGAAAATTAAAAATTGTTCGTTTTTAACTTTTTGTGTAAGGTGGGAAAAAATGTAAGGTATGCATATAGGTTTCACTATGTATGAGGAAGTCTTGTATCATAAATACCAGTGTACAATTAGTTATTACGTCTCCCATTTCCAGAGGCTGTTGAATTACCCGGTAGCTTTGATTGATTTTGATTTTTTAACAAGTTTTTCACACTTGCCTGAAATAACATTGACACTGTAAAGCAGCCATTGGCTCCTCCGTTACATATGAGTATCATTGTGCTTAGAATAGCTGGATTGCGATTGATGGAATTGATGTGCCCTTAAAACTTCAGGAATATAATAGATATTATGAATGTCAAACATCCTGAATTACACTAATCAAGTTTGTGATGATTGTCTTTGAGTTCAACCCGTGATCTCAAGCCATTGACTCATGTATACGGTCCACTTGATTGTAAAACCCTTGAGGTGCAGGATTGACGTCAATCTTTTTGTTCAGGAATCTATTTTCGATTGCTTGAAATAAACCAGCCAACCAGACGAGACTATTAATCCTACTGCGCATCTCTCGTCGCGCAAGTCCCACTGCTTTCATGTGGAGAAGTCACGTGATATGTTCGACCAATCAGGAGAAATATCAATACGGCCGTTTCTTGAACAGCTGATATTTATCGTAACGTCAGTTTGCTATCAAGCCTTGATGATCCGTGTAACTGTCTGCTCACTGTTTCAGTCAAGGGATTGAACTCGAGGACTGAGACGAGTGGTCAAGTGGCTAGCTCACTAACCGTCATTCAGGAGACCAGGGTTCGATTCCCGCCATGGTCGACCATCCTGACGGGGGCTTTTCATAGTTTCCCTCTGTCGTTCAGGTCAACACAGGGATGGTTCCGTAAGAACAGGGTACAAGTGACTCTTTCCCAGTATCCAAAAACACCTAACAAAATAACATTCCGTCTCATCGCCTCATATATCATTCCTCAATCCTAGTCATCAGTACAGTGCGTCGTTGAACCCGAGGGGTTTACAACTCGCAAATTTGGTGTACACCTGATTTCAGATGATTTCAGAGATTTCAGGGGATTTCAGAGATTTCAGGGGATTTCAAGAGATTTCATACGACTTTCAAGGGGATTTCAAGTGATTTCAAGGGGATTTCATGGCAAGTGTACACCGGATTTCAGGAGTTTTTAACCCCTCGGTTGAACCCAATATAAATTAAAAGATTGAACTCGAGGGTTTATCTCAAACCATTGATTGCATTCTTGATCGGTGTAATTCAAGCTTAACACTGTTACTGTTTCAAGCCACACAAGTTATTACTGTGCTATAGTGCTGGTAAATATTTATATTACATTTGGTTTTGTACCCTTGACCTTTGTACCTACAAATGTAAAACGATATATATTGGTTGAGCAGACGCCTCTTGTATATACGTATACATAAGTCACAACAGTACCGTACATGAATATTCAAACTATTTAAAACAATTGTTTAATTTGTTATGTTATCTATTTGTAATTTTACTAATTTATATTAATCAACTTCTGTACTTTTGTATACCGAAGTAGGACTACGTAATGGCCTAATGGGCATCTTCTGTTACATGTTCATTTGATTAATGATACTTTTTAACAATCTGTGTAATGGATTGATATATTTTATTTGTTCTTGTGATCAGTGATTGCGTAGTCACTTGAAAACTAACTGAACCATTCACTCAGAGCGTAAACATATTGATAAATTAAATGTACTGTACGTTGTATTTTGCTACGAAATCTTGTATAGTACCGGTAGGCTCTAGGTATCGTCGTATCGAGTGTCATACCGTGAAGTAATCTAAACTTTATTGTCCTGCTGAAGAGTGCATGGGAGTCGATTTAGCGAAATATCAGTTCTTGGTCAAAACTTTTAAACAGTATATACTGTATGTTTATGTTTATTTTTTTTCAAAGATTTGTACATGATACAAGTAAAGAAAATATCAAAACTTGAAACCAGAAATGAAAATAAGTAAACAGAAAGAGATACTGTAATTGAAAAACTTTTGCCTGCTCGTAAAGTACGATATTACGCAGGATTTGGCGACACATCGGACTATTTAGGGACGTTTTGAAAAGTCATATGATTGTAATATGTCAGTTACTGTACAGTGTAACCTCTATAGTTTTTCAAGGACCAAGTAAAGTGGCATCGGACCTTCGGTCTATGTCACCATATGCGGACGTTGTTGTTGTTGCGTGCAGCCTAAGCTAACCCAAACTAACTACCCTAACCAAACATACATATTAAACTAATTTAATCCAAACTGAAATCAGTCTGAAATGTAGCTACTTGGAAGTAAAATTAACCATTCGTGCAGGAAAATGTCAGTTACATGGGAGTAGGGTGGGACAAAATGGATGATAGAAGCGGGAAAACGATGGGTGCTTGAATGATATACAGTGAAACCTCTATCCATCGTTTTCCACGGGACGATGTAAATAAAACTATCCATGCAGGAAAATGATCCTTCCAGGAAAATTTAACATTGATTATATGGAAGTGCGGTGAGAAAAAATGAATGATACAAGCAGGAAAACGATGGATCTGGTAACGTTGCATAATGGTTTCACTGTATAGAGGTTTCACAATAGGTATTATAGGCCTATTATTATTATATTAGGCCTACATAATATCTCAATATACCGGTGATCTTGGCATTACGTTTTATACATTACCCTCAAGGTCAAATGTGAAGGTTACACTGAATGGTGCTTTATAAGGTCGAGTCACCGACTAGCATCAACATGTTCGTTTATAATCTTTCATCGACAAATAAAAACACATTTTGATATTTTCGTACATAACTAAATGTTTCTGTTGTCATTTACTCAAACCTAGAGACGTGTAAAAATAGTGTCGATTTCTTTTCGTTATGTTTCGAGTTTGAACAGTAGCACTTTGGTGTATCGTTTATTTCGAAACATCGTGTTTTGTATAGTAACAACTTCTGTAGAGTAATAAACGTATGGAACCGTTGGTACAGTGCAACTTACAGTAGGCATACAAGAGAAAACTCCAATTGATAGTTTCAGAAAAACAGTGTCCACGCGTTGGTTAAACCTATACCTCGTCTGTCACCTGCATTTGCAGATGTACTTTGGTTTTTGAAATATCTGTTAACTAACTACACCCTTTTACACCTCAACTGATATAATTATGGGTAAAATATCATCTATAACGCTTTTATTTCTATTCCCCTATACCGCTATACGTTGAAGCGTAGCAAAGTCATACGTTTATAGCTTAATGTCGCCTTTTCAAAAACACGATTAAAGAACATCAAATATGTTGGAACATGATTTTTTTCTAGAAAATATGTATTAAAGCACTTTTACAATGGACCACTTGTATAGCAATCGCTACTTTTCATGTCTCTATTTATCACCTTCCATGCCTGTCCCAAAGACAAGAATTTTTATTCTTAATGGTTTTGAAATGATCTAAATTTTTTTGAAAAATATAGTAAAAAATCACGGGTTGGTAACGGCGTCATGACGTCACAAATCCCAGCGTTCCCATTGGTCACTTTTAGTCCCATTCAAACACTGACTCGCCAAATTATTCTCGCCTCCCAACGTTGCCAAATACGGCGCTCTTCTCCTCACCTGAGCTTGTTTCCCGCGTCCTTGGACCCGTAGATGTCGCAGCGGTGTAACGGTAGCGGCAGCTTGCCGTGACCCACGTGGCCCGTGACGGCTGCTTCGCACATGCCGCGGAACATCTGGACCTGGAGGATGCCACTCAGGAAATATCTGCGAATTATTGGCGGCAGAAGTCAATCGTTTGTTAATTTGTTTCTTTGTCAACAGAGAAGTTTATACCCCTTTTTTTTGGCATGTCATATGCACTATAAATCGGGACGAGAAGTTCTACATGCGTAATGTAGTGTATAATTAACATGAAGTGAGAACACCGGCACATGCAGCGCAGTGGTTAAACTTGCCACCGCGCATTTATGTGCAATTTCAAGAGTTTCAATAATAATAATGAAAAGCTGTAAAAATCCAATGAATAATAATCGATTACTGGCAAGTGCAGATCGATTAGTGATCCAAAATTTGACAGTTGATAATCGTTAATCGTACAATTAATGGATAATCGGTGGCATTGCTAGAAATGAGGAATCTCACCTGATATAAGGTGTATTATCCGGTATATGAAACTTGGCCGCGGGATCAAAGTCGTCGTCCTCTCGAGGTACAGGTGGTTCGACACCCTGATATCGTCTTCTCAGTTCCCACCACGCGGCGTTGTAATCGCGCGGCGCGATATTACCGCGGAACACTTCGTACCGCCACTTGTCCACGAGGAGGGAGAACGGGAGCTGCGGAATCTTGGACAAGGCTTGGCGGAGGAGAAACCACGCGTCCAGATCTGCAGGGATGTCAAAGATTTGTTATATCATGGCCTAGAATTAGGGGAAATTAAAGACAAATATTTTTTATTTATTTGAGGATAGAAGCTTTGGAAAACCGGCACATGCAGCGTAGCGGTTAGCACGCTCGCTTCATGTGATCTGGGAGGCGAGGGGAATTTCGAACCCAGTTCGATCCCCGCCGCCGACCATCTTTACAGAGGTTTTTCATGGTTTCCCTCTGTAGTCTAGGCTAATGCCGGGATGGTTACTACAATAAGTCGACCATGACCGCTTCCTTCACACTATCCTTCCCATTACCCAAGAACCTTCATCTCATCATCCCATCATCATTTTGTCTTGAGATTATGGTTTATACTTTATTCCCATTTTCTCCTGTGGCATTGCGATCCACAACCAAATCGGCCTGCCCCAAAAAAATCAACCCATTAAAAATTCTTTCAGTTAATGATTGAAATTAAATTTATTATCAAAAATTATAGCCCATGTTAAATTCTCTTTGCTTGTTTTCTAAGGTTAGGGTTATAGTTCAATATCTAACCTCTGTATCGCTAGAGTCGCCACACATCCGAATCCTTTCGCTAACGGATTTTGCACGAACATTATAATAAGTAAATATAACACGTAACTTGAAGTGAGAGTTTATTTATTATGAATTGCCAGTATTTTATGAAGTTATGAAGTACGGTAGTTCTCATTACAATATTACCAAACGTGAAATCGCTACGATAGTTTATGTATCGTGTTCAGTAGCGAAGCGTCGGGGTAAACATTGAGACAGTGTCTACCCAACGAATAAAAGGGAAAGGAAAAAATTGTATACCTCTATTTTCATTTCTAAATTGATTTCAAATTTCTCCAGGAGACGATATTTTGCCCACGCTGTGTGCGGTGCGTGTGTAGGTTTCTGTGCCCTGGCTGACTCACATGCTTTCGCTGCTATGCTTGTGAGACGCTGTGGACAGTCGTCTCTTCCCGAGCCCCTGTTATACGTGTAATCGAGTTGTGAGCATGCTAGGATTTCAGGCCACATATGACGAAAGAACCGCGCGCTTGAGACACGTCTCATACACGTGCTATTTGAGCGGGCTTTCATTTATTACGTCAAGTCGCAGATGAAATATTGGTCCAAATGAACCCTTCGCCTATTGTATATCTATTTCTCTATGTATCGTTATTTTATTTATTGTCCTAACATGTATATTGGGTAGTTTATTTTCATTTCGAGAAGGTTGGAAGATCGGAAACACAATTCGTCAGTTTAAAAATGTCCATCACTCAAGTCAAAAGGTACATAAAGTTTGCATCCAGCTCTTGAATTTCTAAACTACCCAAATCCTCCGGTAATTTTTTTATGACTGTTATTTTTGAAGTGTTTTTAAATTAGCTTTACAGTTATTCCTGCACTTTTCGCTTTTTTTTTTATTGTACTGATCCTATAACCAATCAACATCCTGGAAAATGAGCCGATATCCAATCAAGAGTCTGAAAAATTGGCGATATATACATTTTGACTCCATGTAGGCTACAATAGCTGGCTTCACTGAAGCTTAAACTAATCTTAAGGCTTATCTAGATTTACTAATACACTCTTTCGTGTCTCCCCTGTCGGATTGTCACGCTTCGCCACTGATCGTGTTGACGCCATGGGCAGATCTCTCAGCCATTATCAATACACAGGAATTACCGTCTGTAGGCGATGAATCGTTGATGAGCCCGAGCCGCTCAAGATGTTGAGGAACCATCACACCGTACATGATCGAGTCGCCCACAGCTTCCTGGAAAGCAGAATTAGCTCCATCCTGGAATCAGAATAGGCCTATCAGACAAACTTTCTTAGAGTCAATTTAGATAAATATCAGTTCTTTGATGAAAACTTTTGAACAACATTAACTATCAAAAT
The DNA here is from genome assembly GCA_907164805.1 of Brachyptera putata. Classification (NCBI taxonomy): domain Eukaryota; kingdom Metazoa; phylum Arthropoda; class Insecta; order Plecoptera; family Taeniopterygidae; genus Brachyptera; species Brachyptera putata. The sequence goes on along the minus strand of OU015470.1, from coordinate 24,151,940 downwards.
TCTAATACGGGGGGAAAACACGGATATTTTCTATACGTTCAAGGTGGTATAAATTAACTATTCACCCCATTTGGCATAATTTGTCAAAAGTATACAGCTAGGAAACATAGAGCGCCGCCCCGGTGGCCAAGTCAATTATCGCTAGCGGTAATATCTGAAGTCACCGTTGGGCGTGGGTTCGAGTCCCGCATAAGGCATGGGTTTTTGTAAACGTCCTTCCACCTATCATCTCTTCATCGTTTCATTATCATCCGCTCATTCGTACCCCCGTAAAACCTAGCTGTTGGTGGGGTCGTTAAGCATCATTACAAAAAAAAACAAGGAAACATAGCTATGTAGTAGGGCCTATGTATATATCTTTGACAATTATGCGATAAGGCATATTTTATTCCTATACATTATCTTGAAGGTATTAAAAATATCTAACGACATCCCTGATATGAGTAGAATCACGAGCGGGTCGGCTGCCACTGGCCAGAGTCGTTCGGGAGGTTTCGGCTGACTGTGTGTTTCGTTATGAAGAATAATTCCAATATCGGTCGTTGAACAATATCGGTTAAGAAACAAAAATCTTCCCGACCCATAACCTTTGGCCAAAAGCATTTTATATATTATTTAAAAAGTAATAAAAAAAGAAGGAAGGCCCGATCGAACCCCGATCCCCGGCTCTCAAGGCAGGAATCATACCGCTGAGCCGATTAGACACAACCAATAACGGAGTTATAAGCATATCTGAAGAATCTACTTTTTTTTATATATATTTGGTTTAACGGCGCAGTATTATGATAGCGCAGATCTAATGGCGTCGGATGGATTATTAATGAGATGATGGGATGATGAGATGAAGGCTCTTGTGTAATGGGAAGGGTAGTGGGGAGGAAGCAGTCATGGCCGACTTATTGTGTGTGTGTGAATGTTGCTTAACGACCCCACCAACAGCTAGGTTATACGGGGGTACGAATGAGCGGATGATAATGAAACGATGAAGTGATGATAGGTGAAAGGACGTTTACAAAAACCCATGCCTTATGCGGGACTCGAACCCACGCCCAACGGTGACTTCAGTTACTACCGCTAGCGATAATTGATTTGGCCACCGGGGCGGCTGACTTATTGTAGGAACCATCCCGGCATTAGCCTGGACTACAGAGGGAAACCACGAAAAACCCCTGTAAAGATGGTCGGCGGCGGGTATCGAACTGGGTTAGAAATTCCCCTCGTCTCCCGGATCACATGAAGTGAGCGGGTCCAGACCAAGGAGCCGAACGGCCCGAATGAATCCGGCCGGGGGAAATCGACCCGCTCTAGTAGCATCTGTTTGACGAGCGCGTACGTGATCAGCTGACTCACCTGGTAAATGGCAGGTTGCTTGCTGTAGGCCATGTAGTACTCGATATGACCCATCTCGTGGTGGATCACGTAGAAGTCAGACTCGCTCACCTCGGCACATAACAGCATCCTGAACAAAACAAGCAGCACTTTACAGGGTCAGACTTGAGGCAGGGACTTGAGAGACTATAGGGCAAAAAGTTTCCGCCGGGATTTCGTGATTTCTGGTAAAACGTTAACAGTAAGGTACGAAACTTACGAATACAGTGGAACCTCTTTACTATGTTTTTTAGGGGATCAGACTAAAGAAATGACTAAAGAAGTTATTCAACATGAGGGAGCATATGGATGGGATAGAAAAATAACACCAATTTTTTTCAGTATGTCAAATTGAATCCTCGCTAAAGCTGGTCTAATAAAATCAACAAGTAGTACCTGTAGTCGTCTGTCCTGAACATGTTGGCAGCGGACCCGTGACACGTGGCGTTGGATCTCTTCTTCTCGATCTGCGAACGGCTCCAGAAGGTCGACGTCATCGGTTTCAGCCGCAACGACGTGTAGAAGTCCTCGGCATGGCGGACCTGGAACCGGGTTACTTGATTGGTTGCTGGAATCCCTTCAAACAAGCCCTGGATATCCCCCAAATATATGCAATTGTGCCTAAATATGATTTTTCAAACTACTCACAAATTGGGAATACATAAAAATATATAAGAATTGAATGTATATATATATATATATATATATATATATATATATATAAATGGAGAAAAATGATAAAACCCGGCTCCTCCACCAATATATTGCATGTGTGCAACACTCTTGGTCGATGATTACTTTATTCATACATTTGATCAAAGACCTGCATTTGATACTTGAAAAATAATATCCATCATATTTTTATTGCATCCAATTCCATTCTGTAATTGTCACCAAACGAAGGGAAATATGCTTATAGCAAGTACATATAGCACCTAGGGCAAAAAGTTCCCGGCAGGAAGATTTCTACTGATGACCATAAGCCCAGCAACAGTGCAAGATGCGAAATGAACAGATACATCACTAAGATGCAGACAATATTTGTCGAAAATGCTAATGTTGAATTTTATAATGAAAAAGATGGAAAGATCATATTTTATTTGTAACAGTAACGCTCGATATTACTACCGGTACCATCGATTCAACCATCGATCAATAATATTTCAGAAGTTACTTCTATGAATGTTAAGCCTATGTAGTAATTTCACTACAACTAAGTTAGGAAAACGCCATGTATGCGTTGTTAGACGAGCGGATAGTAATAGTATGGGTAAAAATGGGTGAAAACTGCTTCGAGTGGTACCAATTTAGCACATTTTATGTTTTTTCTTCAAAATGGCCGACCCGATCAAGCTGAAAATTCCCAGAAATGTGTATCAGAATGTAATTCAACTTCACGCAAAATTTCATTTTTTGGAAAAAAAAAAAAAAATTACGCCGTGTTATTCTAATAGGTATTTTTGAAATTTCTAAAATACATACCCATAGTGCAATTTCTAAAATACATAAAATAAATGTTACCACCCGATAGTGCCACAAAACTATACAGATCTAAGTTAGATGAGGAACCATATTGAAAAAAAGTTTGAAGTTGATAGCTGTAGCCGTTTGACCTGTGGAGAACCGACAAAAAAACATAAAAAAAAAACACATAAAAACTAACACCAATTTTTTTCAGTATGTAAATTGAATCCTCGCTAAAGCTGGTCTAATAAGTTGAAACGGAAAGTCACTGCAATCGATTACATGTTAATGCTGGGGGTTAGGTTATTTGTAGTCTATGTTTTGTTTCACTCGTTACCATGCTGTCTACGGTGTAGTTTCTCTGTCTGAGGGCAGCAGTGATGTCACGTGCTTGAACAGCTGTTCCTGGCAGCAACAGGTCGAGAAGAGACTCCCAGTTCTGCGACCACATGTTGCCTGCGGGAGAGGGAGGGAGGGAGGGAGGGAGGGTGGGAGAGAGAGAGAGAAGTAGTTAGCATATTTGTTTTTATTCGAACATCATTTTGACAAATACCTAAATTACTGATTATTTACTGAATCAATGACCTACATAAAGACTGATTTGATTCATCTAAAACTTCGGAATAATATGTGCTTCATTCTTGTGATTCGATTCCGAGAAAATTTGATCCATTCGAAGAAAAAATATCAAATATTCTCTTCTTGGGGTCATTTTCACATTTTTTTTTAAAATATCGAGATGGTTTTGCAGTTGCTCAAAAGTGGTCCAACCGATAACGCCTCAAAACCAGACAGTATCGTGTTAGATGATGACATACTTGCAAGTTTCATCAACATTCGTGTTTTCATTTGACCTGTGAAGCGCATAAAAAGGTTCTTCCAATATTGTAAACTTAACAGTCTTCGCTTCGCTGATCCAAAAAGTAGACCTATATCACAAAATGTTTCAAGGTATTCTATAAGCTCTTATCAACTGAATAAATCATATATCTAATAGTGAAATTTCACTGACACTTCATCTCAAAAAGTGTTTTCATCCCGTTCCCCCCCTCAAAAAAAAAAAAACAGTGATTTCCACCGAGAGGGATTATAAAACCTACAAATACACAACATAACAGCTAGGGTAGGCCTATTGCAAGTCTAAGGCATTGTCAAGTCGCTGGCTTCCGAATTATCATCCGCTCATTCGTACCCCCAAATAACCTAGGTGCTGACTGGGTCACTAAGCAACCAATAACCAATCAATCGATCAATAAAGGTATCACGCTGCAGAGTCGATTTGACAGCTACTGTATAACGATGTATGACAATAATTATTATTCAAATCTATAGGTCTATGCATTTTACCAATCAAATTAAATCGATGACCAATTCTGTTTTGCATTTATATCATCACTATACACTATAATCAAGAATAATTGTTGTTTATATTAATATTGTCGAAACTATGCATAGATGATTGAGAATTTGCAAGTATAGAGATACATTGTACAATAACCTGAGCTATAATTGTATTTAGGACCTGGGGGATGCAATGTTTATTTCAATCTACACCTGATATAATTCTGAATCAATGTAATTGAGACATCGACGTAGAATGTCCAGAAGGCACTGATAGGAGAGTGGGAAAACTCGTCTTGTCTCTCCCTCCAAACGATGTATTGACTTCTTCTTTCATCTATATTATAAAGGCTTGAGTCGTAGTCTAAATATATATTCTTATATTCTATAAATTTCTATAAATAAATATATTATCCATATATTTAGACTATTGGCTTGAGTCAAGTGACTTTACTAATTGCTGATAGAGAGTCTATAAACCTACAGATCTTTGATATATATATATATATATATATATATATATATATATATATATATATATATATATATTTCAAAGATTTAATGGTAACGATGTCTTTGCGGTAATTTGCCCTCTTGGAATGAGATGTGGTGGTCCTAAAAAGGACCTGCCGTCTCGACGTTTCGGAAGGTCCTTTTTAGGACCACCACATCTCATTCCAAGAGGGCAAATTACCGCAAATACATCGTTACCATCCACCAGCGGCCCTGAAAACCTTCGTTCACACACACATATATATATATGACTCAGTCGTACCATTAAATAAAGACATTTCTTTATTCTATGTTCGTACCTAATTTAACAATCATTACATGAAATCCAATAATCTACTTAGTTCTCCGAGTAATTGTATACCGACGCCCTCTCTTGCGCCGCGACGCCTTGAATGAAATCCGACACGTTCACACACCGTCAATATCAATTACCAATGACGTATTGTCACTGCTTCTTGGATCGCATGTAATCTCGACGCGTTAGCTATGCAGATCAAGTGCACGTGTACTCAAGTGGCTCAATCGTTCGAATTTCAAATATAATTATATTCTTGTATCCACGATAGAAGAAGGTCGTCTACTAATATAACAAATACAAATATCACCGGTATATTTTCAACGTATAGAGAGTTTTTAGAACGAGGTTTACGATTGGAAACACATCTACTTATTTCAAAGGCGTTGAATACATAAAATTGCAGCTAGATCATCTTTTTACTCGAGATTTTACGATTATTTTGTTGGTAAACAACTCTCTGGATTATTATGGAGATCACAGCCTTCTTTATTAGAGAAGACGTCTCTTCCTATAAGAAGAGACTGTCTTATCCAATCAAGAAGGCTGTGATGGAGATCAAGCACAACATGGAATATTTTTGTCTCAGTATAGAGCGGTTGAAACTCTTAATTGTTAGTGGTAGATGATATGGAAAACATTCGATCGGATTCGTCAACCGTGTGTGATATTAGATATATTAATGTATGTTGGACTTGACACCCACTGTACTGATGACGAAGATCTATTGGCGTCGACAAATGATGAGTGAGATGAAAGGTTATTTTAGTATGTGTTTTTTGAAGTGAAGCCGACGAAGACTATATTCTAAAAGAAGCTATGTTGAGTTTGATTGTTGGAAGAACCTGGTTGTAATCCAAATTTAGATGCACAATGTCCGAAATGAAGAAATGACAACCACTGACACCAGAAACCAGTAATAATTATAGTAAGTTAATACATCCTCAATATAACTAAAAGACGCTCTTCATATTTTTTCTGCATATTAACGAAAGGTTTATACAGAATTCATGAGGCAATAAAATATTGTATAGAAAGACCAGATGTCGGACAAGAAATGTGAAAGAAGATGAAATGACAGAGTACGTGGGATACTGTGAGAAAGATTATAAACCTCACCAAATACCAATGAAACATCACATTTCACAACTTCTCAGTGATATCAGATTGTAATTGTTTCTATTCTATCGTCGTCTTCTCGGAGCGTTTCTATGGTTACTGGTAGAAGTTGAGGGGTTGAAAGGAGAAGCTACTGCATGTGGGTGGATGTGTTTGATTACGTCTTTAATACGCCTTCTATAATTCGAGTCAATTATCTCTGATATCTTCATAGCAGTGGACCTTACAGCTGAACGAGGCAAGTAGTGAGGGTAGCCTAACGTTGTGGGGGGAAAGCTGTGACGTCAGACTGTAATTACTGTAATACCAATTTCTTTTCAACCCAAGTCATTATACAGATACTTTTATTTGTATGAAACTATGACAATAGGATAGGAATGCTTGGGGAAAATTTGTGAAAAAATATAATATATTTTTAGTGTATCAATTTTTTAAATTGGTAACTCGCGTATCCAAAATAATTGAATTCCACATTTTTTTTTCATTTTTTATCATGTCCCTATAGCTACGTGGAATGACCCTTATGTTTTTTTTATAATGCTAGTTAACGACCCCACCAACAGCTAGGTTATAAGGGGGTACGAATGCGCGGATGATAATGAAACGATGAAGTGATGATAGGTGAAAGGACGGTTACAAAAACCCATACCTTAGGCGGAACTTGAACCCACGCCCAGGGTCACTTCAGTTACTACCGCTAGCGATAATTGACTTAGCCACCGGGGCGGCTAGACCGTTAAGTGTTTATTGACTTTCATTACGTGGACCTCGGTCCCGTTGTAACTTATATCATAAATAAATAAATAAATAGATTACAGTAAATACGAATACAGATAACTTACCTAATAGATGCGCTGGTATCGGTCCCTCAGGGTCTACCATGTCGGCCCCGTACCTCAACACCAGTCTGTGTCGGATCACAGCATGTAGCAGGACGTACAGGGGTTCCACGTGGCGGTACAGGTTCTCGACCACGTGCTCCAGATCGGGGGTGTCGAGTTCCTCCCGCCAGCAGTCACCAATGTCGTGGTATCCTGGATATGAGTCAGGAGGTTCCTTTTTTTAATTTGACCACGGAACTAAAAATATAGCTACACAAATGCTGTGATTTTTAAATATTTTTTTAGTCCCATTTAGAAACCGACTTGTAAAAACAATTTCGCGTCCAGGTGCACTCCATTTACCAACTATTTGAAAAACAAACAGAACACTTCAAGAGTAACATTCAAGAAAAACGTTGAAAGTTCCCTTATTTCACACTCATTATATAGTATTAACGAATTTTTAAATTTAATTGCAGATGTCATACTGTTTCAAAATCAAAGGAAACAAATGATGATTAGATATTGTTGACGAATGTACAAAAACATATGACTATGACACGATTGTATTTTAATTAGTTCTATTTTAACATAATTGAATATTTATATTTATAACTTGACGTAAGTTATTTCAATACTCGTACTTCTATATTCAAATGTACACGTGAGTGTAATTGTGATTACATTATATGGAATAGAAATATATTTTAATTAAAGGATGACCAGACGTCCCGGTGTTCCCGGGATTGTCCTCGTTTCGAACATTCTGTCCTGGCGTCCCGAGAAATATTCTCGGGACTGTCAAGTGTCCGGTTTTATGAAAATGGTTGAACTATATATATAGGCCTGTAAGTAGAAGACTGCAAATGGCCAAAATTTCCCAGCGGGGTGCCTCCGGATCCCCCACCCCTCATACAGTTTGGCTTGGAATGATTCTGACTCCGAACTATTTAGCATTGGTGTCCCGGATTTTTCTCTTTTAAAAATGGCCATCCCCTATATTATTATTACTAGCCTTGGCCCCGCGTTTTAAAACGCGGGGTCTCTCTCTCTCACTCTCTCCCTCTGTTGTACTACCCACTACTATTGTTATAACTCTCGCACTGCATATACCTTGAACGCACAGCCTCACTACGCACTAACCCAATTACGCGTGAAATCCCAGAGCGACACCGATCAGACCTTCCGTCCTCCCCCAGAATTTCTTGGACCGTTCCCGCATGTTGCGGAACCGGTTAAGCACAGACAGACGCCAGCGAACGTGGACGCACATATATAGGGCTATTAATCTCATACCGCTGTTCCGCGCCGCCTGGTTCTGCAACGCCACGAGGTCCGAGTAGAGGTCCTTGGACGCCGGACCGACCGCTCGACGCCATCCTTGCCACGCCCACAACAGCTCGCCGGGATCACGTGACTCCCTCATCAGCCGCTCCAGGTCGGGCTCGCCGTGCAGACATTGGTCGCCGCGACACACGCGGGCCGACGAGTAGATGTCCTGGAGGCGACCGAGCACGGCAGACACGTCCCTGTCAACAATTACCCCGAGTCATTGCCTTTCGCCACTAGTCATGTTGATTGTATTTGTTCATTTTGGTCACTTCCAAGATGTATTGAGGGTTGCGTTAGTTTGTCGGTCTGTTATGGTGGCTCAACTCCCTGTCCCAACAATGTGAAAGATATGTAACAATTTACAATTCAAATTGTTTTACTAGTTTTACTAGTTTACCTTGCCAGCTGTGGAGTGTACTTCGGTCCCCGACACAGCAGCCTCGCCTCCCTCGCCCCCTCCTCCCCGCCGCCCCCCAGCCTCGCGCACCACTTGTTCCTCCAGGAGGCGGCCGCTGCCCCCAGGCGCTGGGAGGCGGTGGCCAGCTCGGGCGTCGGTTCAGTAGACAGCTGCCACTCGACGCCTGCCAGAGCCGCGTTCATGGTGCGCAGCTCGGCGTCCAGCTCGGACCGCCAATCTTGGGACATGGATCCTGGAAGATGACCTTGTACAGGAGCGGACGGGAGGAGATTCAGAGAAATATCACTTTTTTGTTTTATTTATATTGGGTTTAACGACGCACTGTTATGATAACTGAGATCTAATGGCGTCGGATGGATGATTAATGAGATGATGGGATGATGAGATGAAGGTTTTTGGGTAATGAGAAGGGTACTGGGAAGGAAGCGGTCATGGCCGACTTATTGTAGGAACCATCCCGGCATTAGCCTAGACTACAGAGGGAAACCATGAAAAACCCCTGTAAGATGGTCGGCGGCGGGGATCGAACTGGGTTCGGAATTCCCCTCGCCTCCCGGATCACATGAAGCGAGTGCGTTAACCACTACGCTGCATGTGCCGGTCACTTTTATGTGATTACAATGGAAAGGTATAAGGTAGCAGCATTCTATTGCTGTAGAAACATACATTCAATAGGTTTCGAGTTGGTATGTACATATCAACTGATGTACTTCCTTTTCCTTTTATATAGGCCTACAATTAAAACTGTTGGGCCTCACACCTAACTATCTAATATATCAATAATAGATGTTATATGTAGATATAGGTATAGGAATATATTGTAGATAGATAAAATATAATTTAGAGTACCGGTAGTATAGGTATATACAGAGAATAGCGGAAGGGGACGTCTTCAAATTAGAGTTTAGTAAACCGTTAGTTAATAGGCATAGTACCTAATAAAATAAGGCACACCTAATAAAATAACCTTTCATCTCATCATCCCATCATCTCATGTATCATTCACTGAAACCAATCGTAGTCATCAGTACAGTGCGTCGTTAAACCCAACATAAATAAAAAAATGGACTTACGGTACCGAGTTCGTATCTTGTCCGGGTCCATCAAGTAATCCAGCAGTGACCTTGATGCTGACGTCATTTGTGAGGACCTTACCGTCGACGCGAGTCCACTTGACACCATCATTGTTACCGTTAACCACTTCACAACCTCTAGCAACATGTCACAGTCAAATCTCTAACTAAACTTATTGAAAACAGATATTTACTACAACGAAGTTAATTACCTTAATCACATCTAAACATAATTATTTTAGTGACTAAACTGTTACTTTTATTCTTTCGAGCTAGTGAAAGGTAAGAGTATATCAAATATATACTTTTCCAAGCGATATTTATAAATTAAAAAATATAAGCTCCTAAGATTTAGAATGAAAATTAACTCGTATAATTCAACTTTGAGAATAATTAGTTATACCCAAGTCATAAGTATATTATTCATAGATAAAGAAAAAACTTTGACACAATTTAAAGTAACATATTCAATTGTCCTAAAATAGCTTTCAGTTTCTGTTCAATTCGTCATTACTTTTCAGTAAGTATCGAAAATCGTCGAAAACTGAATGAATTCTTATGACTGAATATTGTTCTACTCCAGTGGTTCAAATCAATGAATTATTCCCGTTGTTCCAGGAACAACTGTTGAACAATAGAACAGGTGTTTTCCCAGTTGAATCTCTGATAGCACTAAGCCGTGGGATGTCCGTGTAATAAAGGATGACCCCCTCCCCCCCCTCCCCCCCTCCCCCCTCCTACTTCCATTACACCTTTACAATCATGCGTATTAGGGAGGCACTTCCGCGGGGAAATAACATTTGTGGATGATAAGGAAGATTAATTTTTTAATTATATATAATCTATATGTATGATTTATATAAAGAAAAATACCATATGTGATGCACAAGTGAAAACCAGTCTTTGGATGAAAATTTGAGGAATGCATGTTTTATGTTTAAGTAAAAAGGAACTTATAAGAGTCCATTGGAGTCGATTTAGCGGAATATCAGTTTTTTGGAGATTTGTGTTATGGGTTTTTGGAGATCTGTGTTTTTGGAGATATGGGTTTTCGGAGATTTGATTTTCCAAGATCTGGGTTTTCCAAGATTTGGTATGTAGCCACTTAATTTCACCGCGTACTCGATTTTTTTTGTTTGTGCTCCACAGGTCAGATATGTTTCAACTATTTTGTGGAGCGACTATATATGAACACCTGCATTAGATTTGGTGGAGTACAGATTCATTTATTGTTTTTAAATATATAAATACCAGGGAAAGAGTTTCAGTTTGGTACACTGTCCGTGGGATGGAGATTCAGTAATCCCGGATAAGCGAGGTGAGAAAGTGATTATGTGAAATGATAAGAGAATCGAATAGGTCAAAAATATATGCAATTTATTAAAGGCAATCATTACATAATATATAATATACAAATATTAACAACGTGCAGGAAAATAGACTGAGATATAATATCTCGTAGATTTGTATTATAAAAGTGCATAATTTGAGTATAATTTGAGTATAATGTAGTCTAAAGTTTCAGGTTTTTACATCTTTCATGCTGGTATAGTTTTTACATTGGAGTTAACTTTTACATCAAACTGAATAATGCGTTTTCCCAGAAAATTCATGATCTAGTTACTATTTATAACTTCAAAATTTTGTAATTTATTTTATTTTATTATATGTAATTTATTTTGTAATTCTTTTTTTTATTCATATGGATTCGTATTAATATTAAAGAGAGAACCTCCCGCCATGGTCGCCCATCCTGACGGGGGTTTTTCGTGGTTTCCCTCTGTTGTTCAGGTCAATACTGGGATGGTTCCTTAACAACATGCCACGACCGACTCCTTACGACTAGATCTTAGTCATCAATACAGTGCGTCGTTAAACCATTATATAAAACAGAGAGAATCAGTATAAAATAACATTTTCGAATTGACCTAATAGCTAACGCATTATTGGGTTATTTATGTAAAAAGTCACCAATGAAAAATGTCTAAAAATCCCAGTTGTTTACCACCCCTTGGACCACCCCCCATGTCCGCCCCCACCGCCGCCATGCTTGCCGGCATTAGCCTGTGCTTGTTGCGCCGCCGCCTGAGCCTTGTGCGCAGCTTGTTGCGCCGCTGCGAGGTGCGCCTGCGCGGTGCTCAGCTGGCTGGAGACCTGGTTGAGACGGTTCTGGGCTTGAGCCAACATGGCGGCTTGGGAAGCAGCTTGCGCAGAAGCGGCCCACGCAGCTTGACCAGCTTGGTCGGCGCCAGCTTGAGCGGAGTGGAGGGCGTTTTGCAAAGAGCTTACCTATAAAACATGATGGTTATTATATCTCTTGATTGGCTTTCGGCTCATTTTCTAGGATGTTGATTGGTTAGGATTAGTAGTACAATGAAAAAAATATAAATTCCCGCTAAAAAGTGTAGGAACAACTGTAAAGCTAAGAAATACACTTCTCCATAACAGTCATAAAGAATAAATTGACCGAAGGATGAGGGAAATCTAAATTGAAATTAAGATTAGTTAGAATAGTATACATATTCTTTTTATAATAAGGATACGGGTAATAATACCATATTATTTAAACAATTCCAACATATAATTATGATGGTTGAAATAATTGAAAATTGTAATTTCCCAAAGGAAGTCACTATGAATTTCAATAATAAATTCGGATCTGGCCCTTCCACCAATAATTCACGCTATCTACTTGACTCAATAACATGGCCCGTTCTGTAGTCTAATTCATTCTATTTTCAAACATTTAGTCGTAACGTACCTGAGCCTGCGCCTGTTGCGCAGCGGCTTGCGCAGCGTGCGCAGCTTGCTGGGCTTGTTGCAGTTGCGCAGCTTCAGCCTCTACTTGCGCATGCGCCTCATGAAGCTGCTGCTGCAGGTTGTTGACAATGTTCTGTTTGCCTGAAAACACGTGGTTATAAGTTTATATTCTCTTTTTTTAATGTTGCTTAACGACCCCACCAACAGCTAGGTTATACGGGGGTACGAATGAGCGGATGATAATGAAACGATGAAGTGATGATAGGTGAAAGGACGTTTACAAAAACCCATGCCTTACGCGGGACTCGAACCCACACCCAACAGTGACTTCAGTTACTACCGCTAGCGATAGTTGACTTAGCCACCGGGGCGGCTATTTATATTCTCATGCTTCAAGATGAGAACATGTCGACTATATAACATGTTGAATTTTATTGTTGATTTTTTTACTTTCTTTTACTTTTATAGAGTGATTTAAATAAATGCACGATTAAAGCTCAAAATACGCTCAAAATATAACAATTATACAATAAATTATTCAAGTTGAAGAATAAGAATCTATATGAAAATTCGTATGTTTGATTCACTATTAAACATACTAATGCTGGTAATGTCAGGATATAGACTACCACAACATGTTTTATACTTATAATGTGTTCCGGACTTGAACTGAAAGACTTTTATCTGCGGCGGAAAGACGTATTATTACAGACAGCACAGTCCATGGTGTTCATTACTTGGACACGAGGTCCAACAAGCATTTTATCGTCATTTTTCTCATTTCAAATTTCAATCTTTACTCATCTCAAAATATTGCCAACATTTTTGCTGACATTTTTTCACATATTTGATTTAAAAGTTATCTCTTCTTCTTTTTTTTTTACAAAATTTCAATAATATTACCTCCAGCGGCAGCCTGCGCAGTCTGAGCAGCTGCTGCAGCGTTCTGCGCAAGTCCACTCCTGGCCTGGTAGGCAGCCTGCGCTCCAGCTTGCTCCTGATTGGCTGCTGCGCTCTTGGCCTGTCCGGCGGCTCCTTGGGCGATTGAGAGAAGATCGACGCCGGGGGCTCCGTGGCCTCCACCTCCTCCTCCTCCTCCGTGGCCTCCACCTCCTCCTCCTCCTCCTCCTCCGTGCCCGCCGCCGAAACTGCCGCGCTTAGTCTGTGCAACAAATAAATATGAATGAATGAAGGAAATAGGAGGCTATCTTTTGGCCCCGGGCTGAGAACATTCTCTGCAAGTCGGTTTTCTTAATGGGACTAAGGGCCGGTTTTACGAATCGATAGTTAGTGGATTAAGCAATAGTTAGCGGATTAACTTGTTATCACCCTTGGTTACATGTGATATTTTCGTACCTTTAACAAATAGTTAGTGGATTAGTACTTAACTAAGATTCGTAAAACCGGGCCTAAATCAATAGTTGAAACTCACAACATTTGTGTATAGATATTAATTTATTTTTCTGTGCTCAAATTGAAAAAAAAGGACCCTCACCAAAACCCATTGATGGAGCCAACATATAATAATTATTTCGGCTTAAAAAAAGTCACTGCGTTGGTAGTCGCAGCTATACTAACAATAACGTCACAGAAGCATAATTATATAGGACTACTCTGTATACTGCTACTTCATTAAATCGTAGCACGAGTCGGTAACTGAGTCATGACGCAAAGAATGTTCAAGAAGAATAGAAAATATTATTTTAAAATACTAAAAAATCAAAAGAATTAAGAAAAATGAAAACAATCGAAAAAATCAAGGAAGATCTAAAAAATCTCAAAAAAAATAAAAGATATTACAGAGAATCAGAAAAATTACTTGAAATCAAAAGAATCACGAACATGAAAAAAAGTAAAAAAGAATCGAAGAAATAAAAAGAATCAGAAAAAATTAGGGGAAAAAAAAGAAAAAATTGGTTGTACACTAAAATGTGAAGTTGTAAACCCCTCGGATAGTACTATATAGGCCCACACCTCGTATCGCTATGACGTCACATAGCACTTACCCTGGAGTTACTGGCTTGTTCGTCGGGAAGACAGGCAGCAAGTCCTGGACAGAACAATACAGAACATTAGATATCATGTTCCTTTTATTCCAGGTCTACACTCTACGTGAAGTCAAAACCTTTTTCTTACCGAAAAGCGCGACGAAAAGAACGATTTTAACACACTGCATGTTGTATTGGTGTTCAGCAAACTCTGTGGAAAATAGTATTGGTACATTAATGCTCAAATAACAAAATTGATAGAAATAATAAAATTAAATAACATAGTAGATTGACACATCAAAATATTCAAATGGAAAATAATCACGGTTTGATTTTATCTAATGGAGTATTTATCACTCAACAATTTATTGTAAGTATAATGTGCGCATCAGAATCAGAGTGGAAAACAAATCTTCTAAGGGTTTGCAAATATGGAGAAATTCTCTTTACTATTTTCTTCTATGTTCCGGAACCAGTGTGATTTAATAGGAAGTAAGCCTTTATCAATTCCAGATAATTTTCATCTTTCCAATTAATATGACATTCTATTTTTGTGAATTCGAACAGTTTTAAGATAACACATCAATAAACTTCACATTCTTGGTATTCATTGATGCATTATCTTAGCTAGAACTCATTGAATTTACAAAAATTAAATGTCATATTAAGAAAGAACATAAAATTATCTTGGAGTTGATGTACTTTTTATTAAATTACACTGGTTCGAGAAGATTGAAAACAATTATAAAAGTGAATTACTATATTTTTATAAGCATCCTCCAAGTCAGTTACATTAAAATTATGAATATATATATTTTTAATTTCACTCTTGACATAATACTCAATCACATGAATTTCTGATTACCACCACTGTACAGTCATATTTTATTATAAACTCTATAAAATAATTGTAACTTATCTTTTGCAAATATTACATTGAAAGTACATGAGAGTCGATTTGGTGGCATATCAGTTTTTTGGTGATAACTTTTGAACGGTATGAGACATCGAAATTCTAATAGAGAGGGAAAAGGTATATTTTTTAATACCTTCAATATGGTATAAGTAATAACTACTTCTCACGTCACATAATTGCCAGACGTAAACGGTTAAAAAAAATGTTTTAAGCGTATATACGCTTGACAATTATGCGATGTGAGAAGTAGTTATTATACTTATACCATCTTGAAGGTATTGGAAATATCTATGTCTCCTCTTTATTAGAATTTCGGTATCTCATACCGTTTAAAAGTAATCAACGAAAAAGCCAATATTCCACCAAATCGAATCCAATGTAGACCCCCTCCATGGAAGCTAGTCGATTTGGTGCACGGTGGTTATAAAAATATAGAAATTCACCTCCACTCATTTTTTTCTATGTTCAAAAACCAGTTAAATTGAATGAAAAGATTATAACTCCAAGAAAATTGTATGCTCTTTAATTTAATAAGACATTCCATTTCAGTGAATTCAATCAGTTTTAAGATAATACGTCTTAAAAGTGATTGAATTTACAAACATAAAATGTCATATTAATTAAAGAGCATAAAATTATCTTGGAGATGTGACCATTTCATTCAATTACACGGGTTTTTGAAAATGTAAAAAAAAATTTAAAGATAAATTTCTCGATTTGTGTATTTGTGTGCGACCCCCTTAATGTATGTAATTAAAATATAAATCGATTACCGCACCTGTTGGTATCACAACAAGTAATTGCTAAGAAGTTGCGATCACAACTGATACTAATCTTTAATTACTTCGAGTATTTATACTAAAAATAAATTCCATCCAATAAAATATTATCTAAATGTTTTCTTTATTCCTAGATGATTATTAGAAATCTATAAATATTAGAAAGGTTTTAAGATGGATGTCAAACAGCGCACTCTTGAATGGCGTGATAATTTATACTCCATTACAATTGAACTATTTCAATTGTTTAGCGACAACATTGTCTAGTATAACAGTTATTTTTAATTCATTGTCACGGTAGACTTTATTCTATCTCATATTATATTCGGTAGATGAATGTTCAAGTAGTTACGTATACAGTATAATCGGTGAATTACTTGTATTTGTATGAATTTCATACAATCACTTTTACAAATGAATATGCAGCGTGAAAGTACTTTGAATTTTGGAGATATTCTCGAAGTTTAAAAAATATATATTTAAGGAGGATTTCATCAGGGCTCTGTCTGAATTGAGTCTGAATTGTTTGGAGTGTGAGCCTGGACCCCTACCTAATATTTTTCGAACTAGCTCCAAGGACTAAGGACATCGGGCTCTGTCTGAATTGAGTCTGAATTGTTTGGAGTGTGAGCCTGGACCCCTACCTAATATTTTTCGAACTAGCTCCAAGGACTAAGGACTTTGATTGGGTAATGTTTACAAGGAGAGCCACCTGTCATGGCAACATGTCTAGTCTCTGTCTGTTTCCATTGATGTTAGCACAGAATCCTGGTCCTGCTCTTGAGGAGAGCTTCGAAATGTGATGAATTATTTAGTCTAGGAGACCGTGATTTTGTTATTATCCTGAATTGTCATATCATTGTATTGTATTTGTCAATATAAAAAATCAACCGTCCTCACAACTCTATGTCCAAATCAACAATTAATTAGTAAATAGACGCATTCGCTTCAGGTGATCCGGGTGGCGAGGGGTTTTCGGACCCGGTTCGATCCCCGCCGCCGACCATCTTTACAGGTTTTTTTCGTGGTTTCCCTCTGTAGTCTAGGCTTATACCACGTTGGTTCCCACCATATAGGCCACGACCGCCTCCTTCCCACCATCCTTCCTATTACCCAAGAACCTTCATCTCATCATCCCATCATCTCATTAATCATCCATCCGACGCCAATAGATCTGCGCTATCATTACAGTGCGTCGTTAAACCCAATATAAAATAATAGTAAATAGTTACTCCATTCATATTTTTATTTTCAGCCTAGTGCATTTTATTATTTGCCAACACAATCTTCTCCCTCGTTTTCCATGCGCACACCGTTCGGAGTGTGGCCAGTGCCCCACAGCTGCCCACGCTCTCAGAACACAATCATCTGAAGCCCACCTGTGCTCTCAAAGCCTGTAACCCACACACAGGACGGAGTCGAGCCAATAATTGAAGTCTTTAATAACAAACTCGACCCCCCCTCCCCCCCACGCCACGTCGCACGTACTTCTTTGAGAGAATTTAATCAGCGAAAGAGACCCGATATAGACAAACAGGTTGTTGTTCTAGCCGGGGGGGGGGGGGGGGGGGTGATCGTAAATTACACTCAGGTGTTGGACGAACGGCAATTGAGTTTAGTGAGGGGGGGGGGGGGGGGGGGGGGGGGGGTACAGTGGTGGTGGTGTCAAGTAACATGAAGGCGATGTGGTTCGTTTTTTGCCGTCAAAGAATAATAGTTTGTAATATGAAGAAAAAAGAGATGGAATGAGTTTGATTGGAAATAATTGTTTAATTTGGAAACTTTGGAAAATCTGATCTGATGTAATTATGTTGAGATCCGCTTACACTTTGAACTCTAACCTTGTTATTTAATACTTTCATTTGATGATATAATCAAATGGGTTCGAGTCCCGCATAAGGCATGGGTTCGAGTTCCGCATGAGGCATGGGTTTTTGTAAACGTCCTTTCACCTATCATCACTTCATCGTTTCATTATCACCCGCTCATTCGTATCCCCGTATAACCTAGCTGTTGGTGGGGTCGTTAAGCAGCATTTAAAAAAAATACAGCATTTTCTTACTGTGTTATTTCATTATAATGAATTTCGGCAATAAGTAATTGAGAATTAAATATTAATTAGATAATAACTTATCTAATTGTAGTCCTTTTTTCCACTTGATCGAATTTCCCCTCCCGTCGGTCGTGTCAACATCAGGCCTAGAGACACGGCGTGTCAACATGAGGCCTAGAGACACGGCGTGTCAACATCAGGCCTAGAGACACGGCGTGTCGAGATTATAATTAGCAGTGACAGCAGTTCTGCTGATAACTCCTGGCTTGAACCAACAGGCACAAGTGGAGTGTCAACAGCTGATCCGCCTGACACTTGTGGCATAGACAAACAGCTGACGACGCGACCGCCGCTAATTGGTTACTTATGACGTGAACAATTATGGAGAATGATGAAATATTTTTTTTCCATTTTTTAAATTAGTTTTCTAACTGGATATGGAACATTGTACACTTGAAACCACGAGAGGTCATCCACCAATTGAATTATTGATTGCTTATTGTTATATAATGATGACGGTAATGATTATATTTTATTTTCTCACATCTCATTTATCTCAAGAATAGGGGTCCTGGAAGTATACGTAATAAAGCCACATGCTACGTACCCGGCACCTCCACCAATATTAATACAAATCAACGTTTACATTTCACCGCTTGGATAAGTCTTACGTGACACATATGTTTGATATTAATTTCAGTTTAACATTAAATTTATGAACTAATTGGGAAACATACTGCAATATAAATCAAATTGTCAGTTCGAATAGTGATTTCAAAAATAGGAAATGTATTTTAGAAATTAAAATTGAGGAAGCTCCAGCAAGTGAGCCGAGTTCATCAAATTATCTTTCAAAACAATCTCAAAAAGGTTTGTGACTGAATGCAACATGAACTAATCCTAATAATCATAAGATTGTACAAACTAGTATGGAAATCAGCTGGTTCTTGAAGTCCAATGTTATTGTTGTAATATAGTTAAAAATAGAATTGCCGTCAGTTTTTCTATCCTCTGATTGGGTGAAAACTACGTCATAACCTTGAGGGGGCTAATATAACCAAGGGAGTGAAACGTGTGTACGTCAGTTCATCAGTTTAGTTTCTTTACTAAAGTCATCACTTGTCAGATGACAGTTGTTCGTTGAACTTGTGCTTGGACAGAGCAATAGACCTTAGTTATGTAAACATGTGAAAGAAACAACGGTCGTTCAGTGTGCGTGATCAGAGAAGGTGTTGGTGGTAGTCTATAGTGTTATTGTGAAATGTTTTGTTAAGTAACTTCTTGATCAAAATAAATTCTTGATTTCAAAATATTCATTGTGCTTCATAGGCCTGCGCAGGCCCAAGTACTTTTAGTTATTACTTTATTTACTTTATTTCTTTATTACTTTAGTTATTTTAGTACTTTTAGTAATTTTAGTTGCAGCGCCAGTTTTTGAATTGAAAATTGAATACCAATTAGTTTCAAAACATCCATTGTGCTTCATGTAGGCCTATAGGATTTCAACTTGAAAACGCCAGTTCATTTATATCAAAATATTGCAAATTAAAAAATTAAATTTTAGAACTTGGAGTCGCAATGCTCGCATTCTGGTACGGTATCTAATTGAAAGATTTAGTTTAGGTGATACTGCAAGTTTGACTATTGGTTGTTTCCTGATGGTTCCCATGGTCACCGAGATTCACTCAAACTTGATGATTCACTGCCATCTAGATATTTGTTTCAGTAACCCATAGAAGCACGGCCCATTAAAGATGACATTCAGCGTTCTTAAATTCAAAGAAGGCAGTGTGACAGAGTGATTAATGAGAGGGCTGTGATACAACAATGCCGATGTTTTATAAAGTGACTTAAATTATGCGTTATTTTGATTTCTTTACCCGTAAAGTGTTATCAAAAGGCAAATAATTCACTGGTGTTTTTGATAATAGGAATGTTCTCAATTACGAAGACGTCATTTACTTCTGTGCCGTGGTTTTCTAAGAATAGTAAATGCTATTTAAAGTCGGATTTGGGTAAGTTTTTGACCTACTTGCCGTACAGTATGTTTACTTACCTAGTTGGCAATTGTATTGGGTAAAAATGAAGGCCTATTCCGTACTCATTTTCGAACAGCTATAAAACGAGGTAATAGTAATTAAGAAGTGTTACTATAACTGATACAATTTTCCGTAGTAAACAATGGAACTTCTTTCAGTGACTCCACCAACATCTGGGTATTTTGGGGGTAGGAATATGCAGGTGATAATGAAACTATGAAGTGATGCGTGAGCTACTGAGGGCGGCAGGTTATCTAACCTATTCTTTATTTTTATGTCAAAGAATTAACCATTAGTGATTTTACGTCAAGTTCAAGTTTATTGATAAGTTTATAATTCAGTTAGATGACCGTAAATTATATTTATTAACAATTATATATATATATATATATCACCTCGTGTGTAGTACATCTGAGATTTTCATTATAATTGACTTTGTTGAAGTGTGGTTTAATTAATTTTTCGATTATTCTTGAGAATTTAAGATTTCCTGTTGGTGTGTGATTGAAAGCAGATATTTATTTCTGGTTTTAATATAAATGTAATATGGTAGAAGAATTGCTGAAGGTCGAGTTGAATCAAAGAGATTGAATATATAAGATATTAAATTCGGACTATATTCACAAAAAAAATAAAATAAATAAAACATAAAAACCAAGCCCAAATTTTTTCGGTGTATGGAATGAAAATTTTCGCTACGCTCATCTAATTAACTAATTTACTTAATTGTCAGTTGGTAGTAGCGGCTCTAAGAATGGGTTGTACCAACTGCTAATTAGTTGATTATGCAATAATTAGTGGATTAACATGTCATCACCCTTGTTTCCGTACTTCAATTGATGTCTAAATAATTGATATTTTATCAAGCCTTTGTTCAACTGGCTTCAACTGTTATAATTCATAAATAAGTACTTTTTGAAAATATTTATTCAGTTTCTCAATTCTAATCTTCACTCAATTCTCGTTTGATTTCCAGTGCGGTTGTGATACTATGGTACATCGCTAACGGAGTCCTGGCAGCAAACCTCGCTAACACTCGAAACTGCCGTTACAACATCACCGGTTTCGTTGACGATAAAACTAGACAGACAAGTAAGTTTTTACCCAAGACACAGTGTAACTATATCCAAAAACCGCAGAACCGATTCTATCTTGGCACGTCAAACTTTCAAGACGAGAGAATTATTGGAGTACCTCTGGTTTTCGTTGCCCCGGTAGCTGCATTCGTTTACGAACCGGGAACGAAACGGCAGATACGAGAACCAAAGATCGTACTGAAGGAGAGCGACCCAAGTGAAGATCACGCAGAAAGAAAAGAAGAGAGTTCGGAAGAAAGTAATAACCGAGAGGAATGCGATTATGATAATAGAAATATTGACAGTTCGAGACGGGAACCTAGAAGTTATTTCCATCGAAAGGAAACTATCAAGAGAAAAAAGAAGAGGGATTTATCAAAATACGACGGTACTAATCATCAAAGATCGTTTCCTCTATCGAACGGACAACCACTAACCACACTGGAGAAACCAATATTAGAAATTTCAGATTCAGACAACCAAGTTGATATGATTTTAATGTCTCCGTTAGATCAAGATCGTTCCAAGCGATCGGCTTTCATAGAGGATTCCGATGCATCAATTGTTCCAATTATTTCCGCTGCCAACGGACATTATTCGCCAGATGTTGCACAGAAAAACATTCCCAATTACGTCGGGCCTATCTACGACAGACTTATGCCGAGAAAACGTGACGACAAGTTCTGCGTACCTGGCTTGGATCGCGTTACACCGATGCATCCTCAGCCCCACAGATTTCAATTGATCGCAAAAAACGTGAAGCCAAAGAAATCGACTAAATCTAAGCATGCTTGTAATAGTAAGGTTCAGGATCGTCTTACCGAAGTGAACTCGATGTTGTTTGGCGACGATAACAACGGCTCGTCAGGTTGCTCAACGAAGGCGACGGAAAAGGGATGTAAGAAACAGGAACCGAGTCGCCAACATGGAAAGGAAGGCTGTTCGAACGGGAATAATGGTCAGTTGGGAGTTAATAATGTATTGCCACTGGACATAGTATCCGGTTCCATGTATTCTCCCCCGACCGGGAGTCCGTCTGGTTTCGGGATTTACTCGGAGAACGGAGGAATGTTCGTGCCGCTCCAGTCGTTCGACTCACAAACACAACACAGCATTCCAAATGCACCGAACGTATGTAGAGACTCTGAAAAAACAGACGCGATGGTACACTTTTCGGCTGACACACATTTTGACAAATCAAATCCTGGACAAGAAATACCGTGTGACAAACGCCATTATTCTGATTCTTTCAACCAACTCAACGAAGTTCAACCCGTTTCAGGTGGTTTTCAAGTCATGTCGGCCAAAACTAGCGCTAATAATGGGCCAAAACAATTCCATAATAATAATAATCAAGAGAACGTATTTAGTGCGTCAAATATACCATACGATAAAAACGATGAAAACCAACTTTTCCATAAGCAAAAAGCGCCTTGTGCCAGTAAAGAAGTATTTCACGGACAAAATCAAATGAAAAATGTGCAACCCGTACTTGAAAATCATAGACTAGAAATACCTTTTATTAGAAATGATTTATCTGATGGGGTGAACCATTTCAAAAGAGTGCCCCAAATATCCAACTCGTTCAATCCGCGTTTGAATACGTACTCGAACACGGGTCGAGACGAGTTATTCGAACGGCGTCCTCTGAAGCGTAATGCCAAGGTTAGATCAGTTCGTCACGAATACTCAAACGAGGACGATCGTGAGTTCGACGCTCATGAACAAGTGTTATCGGTATCACCAGTTGCACAAAGGATAAGCTTTACAGCGGGAAACTAATAATCTCGAACATTTTCCCCTCAATGACGAACACAATTCAAATGTCGTCATTCGTAATTTCCCAGTGGCTAATAATGTAGACCAAAATGGTTATCCAATGAAAAATGCGGGAACTGGAATGACGGAGAAGTTATCGAAGATTAGTTTCAGTGATTATCCTAAGAAGAAAATGTACGAAGGCGATGATTTTAAAATGAATTCGGGTAAACAAAGACCTGTATCGACTGGAGCAGCTAACGGTAGTCCTTTTTTCACTTATCGTACAGCCGAAGAAGTCTTACGAATTAAAGACCCTCTTTTGCAAGTAAATGGATATGACGAGGAATGGTCCCCCAAAGTTGTTCCAAAAAGAGCTACCGTCAGAGCTGAATATTATGCAGTGGATGGTAAATTTTCTAAGAGAAAATGCAAGGGTAAAATACCCGCAACAGATGCACCAACGACGTTACCACCCGAAGAATTTTGTAAAAAGACGAGACCCACTCAGACGACTACGCAAACTACCAAAAGACCAACGAAACCTTCGACTATTCCTGTTGGTCAGCCAGATTCAAATGGCGGAACAAACAAACCATTGGACGCTGGTGGTCAAAATTCAACACAAACAAATGGATCAACTGGTGGTAGTGGTCCAAATTCAGAAACTCCCTATCAACAAAATTCCACACAAACCAATGCGCCAACTGATGGGAGTGGTTCAAATTCAGCTACGCCCTATCAACAAAATTCAACTCCAACTACTCCAATAATAGACAGTGGTGGTCAAAACCCAACAACGAGCAATCAGCAAACTATGCAAACAAATACACCATTTGATACTGATGGTCACGCAGCTACTACTAATCAGCCGGGTCCAGGGCAACTAACAACCACCTTGCAAAACATTGGTAATCAAGATTCGATAGCCCAACAGCCAAATCCTGACGCTCAAACAAACAAACCATTCGAAACTGGCAATCAAGTCTCGACAAGTCATCAATCAAATCCTGATTCACAAACGAACAAACCACCTGAAACTTGTGGCTTGTCTAATTCTAATGGTGAAAGTGGTAAACCCAAAGCGATTCTTCTCCAACCCGTTAAGTTGAACGATACGCAGCAAGCAGAGTTGCAATCGCTTAGTAACAACGTGCTCCAATGTATGAACAAGAAGGACAAAGCCGATGCTGTCAATAATATTCAAAATTTCGTGAAACAAATCTCTCAAGGTAAACAAGCATCCTCTCAAGAAGAATCATCTAGTCAAGAAGGATCCTCGAACATATCTCAGCAGAAGGTGAAACTTATGGATAAAGCTGACGGTGGATTAAATCGCGAGTTCAAAATGAATACTTCCCAGTCTGCTCATCCGCAAGGCACTTGTAATGTACATGATGCAACACGAGCAAATAATACTCAACCACTGCAAAAGGTTTATCACGAGTATCCCCGCGGCCAACCTGCGGTGGACGAAAAACAACTAGCCATCATCAAGAACTTCACGGTTGCGCCACCGCCTCACTCGTACGTGAATCCAGTGAAACCAGGGGACGTTGTTTACCCGGAGCAAAACGGTGTGTTGAACCCCGAATGCTCGGGGAATCAATCTATCGACAAAAATACAACTGCTGGTCAAAACGGGTCCACACCAACTCAACATGCAGGGAACGTAACAGGAGAACAAAATCCGTGCAAGCCCAATGAACATCCTGTAAACATTACTGATTGTAATAAAAGTGCTCTTGCCAGATCGACGGGCAAGACACATCTCACGGAAGAGCAGATAAACCGTCGTTTAAAAGGTATCAGTTACAAAGCGTATCAAAATGATCCATCACAGCAAAGGCGGAAAAGTGTGAACGTCCCGGCAGTTGTACCTAAGCCCGGGTGTAAATCAATTCCACATCGACGTTTTAGTCGGGAATCGTCAGACTACTACCACAGTTCGGTCAGAGGAACGGGAGGAAGGAAAAAGACGAGAGTACGTTGTGGAGACCGTATAGCTTATACAGAAAAAGCAGTTCAGCCTCTTACTACGGAAATGACAACTTGTTCACCTGTCAGCTCTCGTATGGAGACGAGGAAAGGGATTCAACCGAAGCTCGTGGTACGCACACTACCAGATCGTCTATCGGCTGTTCGGAGACGCAGAAAGCGATTCAGCAAAAGCCTGTAGCACAATCAACCAAAGCACCAGGTAGTTGTTTTGGAGTACATAAAGCGATTCAACCAAAGCCTGTAGAACTCACCACTAAACCAACCACCACTTGTTTAGGTACACAAAAAGCGATTCAACCAAAGCCCGTAGTACATACAACTAAATCGCCGGGTAGCTGTACAAAACCTCAGAAAGCGATTCAGCCAAAGCCTGTAGTACATACAACTAAATCGCCGGGTAGCTGTACAAAACCTCAGAAAGCGATTCAGCCAAAGCCTGTAACTCACACAACTAAATCACCTACCACTACTACACCGAAAGTGATTGAGCAAAAGCCTGTAGCACAAACAATTAAACCAGCTAGCAGCTGTTTGCAGAAATCGAAGATTGCGTTACACTCGACGAAATCGCCTGCCAGTTTGGATGTGCAGAAGGCAATTCAACCGAAGTGCGAAACACCAGTCACAACTACGTCGCCGGTCACTTTCAGTTTCACACGAACAGAGAAGGTGCTTCAGTCCAAGCTAGTAGCGCAAGCAACTGTGGCGCCTATTTGTTCACAAACGCAGAAAGCTGTTCAGCCTAAACCATCTGAAATCTGTTCACAAACGCAGAAAGCCATTCAGCCTAAACCTGTGGCGCTAACGACTAAATCACCCACTATCTGTTCACAAACACAGAAAGCTGTTCAGCCTATACCTGTGGCGCTAACGACTAAATCACCCGATATCTGTTCACAAACACAGAAAGCTATTCAGCCTATACCAGTGGCGCTAACGACTAAATCACCCAATATCTGTTCACAAACACAGAAAGCTGTTCAGCCTATACCTGTGGCGCTAACGACAAAACCACCTGTAATATGTTCACAAACACAGAAAGCTGTTCAACCTATACCAGTGGCGCTAACGACTAAATCACCCAATATCTGTTCACAAACCCAGAAAGCGGTTCAGCCAACTGTATTAACGAAAGACTGCGATCAATCCTCACTAAAATCAACTGATGAATCAAATTCTTTCAATTCAATTGATTACTTGGACTTCCCTGAACTGTACAATATACATCCGTATAAAAAGGAATACATTCCGAATACTGGTAAAAATGCGTACTCTGCAGTTATAAAAGAAAATGAACGAGAAAGGTTATTTGATGAAACTGCCCGATTTATAATAGGTCAACACTACTTTGAGCCAGATCGTATTCAAGATTCTGATCGGGTACGTTATCAAAGACACGGGGACAAGAGATTAGCCAATTTAAACGATTTACTGTCGAATGAACGAGGATATGTTCCCTTCCACTTGAACGTTCTGGATGATGATTTGGAAGACGCGTACTACAACTTATGGCCAAACAGTCTTTCAGATTCTGCGGGGGATCCTTTACAGCATCCGATGGAGATGTCGTCTGAGTTTACTGGTACCCAGTCACTGGGCGCAGAAGAATCCGCATTACCCGACGTCGGAGAAGAGGGTGAAATCAATCCGTTGTTTATCAGTAATAACGAGGAAAATCAAGCAAGCTTGTCTGGTAGAATGAGAACATTGAAAAGTATTCCATCAAGTGATATTTCGGACGAGGATAACGATGATGTAGTGGACGTTAACGATGGGTCCAATCAAAGATACGTAGAGTCAATGGAAGCTATTCCACTGTATCAACGTAGGATCAACCTTGGTTACGGTAACATGGCTGTTGATGGAACCGACCAAGGTGAAAGTAGAGACCTCAATTCTAAAGCCGACGTCAGATTACAGCTAGATTATAATAATAATCAAAGACTGGATAGTTTCTCACAGGATACCAATGGGAGGAGTGAAATAAAAGGAACAGAAAATGGCAAAGAAGAGGATAATAATATTCAGAAAAACAGCCCTATTGAAAGACGTCAGAATGTGTACGACTTACCGTCAGAAAATAGCTATGGTGTTGAACGGCAAGAATCGAATGCAGGTAACAACCGTTATTTCGTTCAACGCCGTGCCGGACAGAATATCAAGCGGAACAGAGGAAGAAGATTGAATCCCTGTGTTGATAGACAGACGTCTGAAATCAGTGATCAGGCGTCCGTCCACGGTCATGGCAAAGTAAACACTCACAACGTCCTACCTCCTTCATCGTATCGGTGCGCGATAAAAACAACGGGCGGTGATAGCGCCACACTTCAGAATCAAGTCGGTCATCCATCTCTCAATGAGGCAGAGAAAAGAAGCCAAGATGAAGATCGGACAAGAGTATTACGTAATAAAGGAAAAGTGAAAAGAGACTCGTTTGAATTAGATCCACAAGAAATGGACGAACCAGTGGCATTCGCAACATTTTCGCTGTTGCCGTCTCTCGATCCCGCTGATAACGTGTCTCCCTATGAGCAACAGAAGCAAATGAATGGCGTGCTCTCACCACTATACGCCGGTAATATGAAGTACGAGGATTCTAAGTTTAAACCACCTAAGAAGCGTATGCACCTTTTAGGTAAGCAACATGAACCGTTAAGTAAAAAAGCATTACAGAACCGTATTGATTTATCACAGTTACGTTTGTTGAAGAATATGATCAAAGAGTCTGCGATCAATTCTGGTCTGTCACAGAATAAAGTCGGTGTTCATCCTGTAGCTAAAGTGAACAGCATCCCGGCCAAACTGACGCCAGTCGTGTACCAGAATAAAGTTGCAATTCCCAGCGAAATCAAAGCTAATAATTTAGCAGTCAAACCTGTAGATTACTCGTACAGTGATGGGGATACTTCTTACAGTGTTGGAGATTTCTACGACCCGGAAATGAAACCTTTAGATGCCTCGAATAACTTTGGCTTACCGTACCACATATTAGATTATTCAGATCATGGTGGAAATATGCCAGAATTTACATTAGACAAAAATGTAGATAGCTTATACGATCCTTCTAGCGATGAAAAGGAAAATAATATAGATGAAATTGTCTCGCAGTGGGAAAAAGGGCAGAGAAACTACATCGACGAGAACCCAGTGGAAACGATTTGGGGAGTGGAAACACCTGGGGTGGATGCCCCGTTACCTGGCTATTCGAATCACCCTTTAGGGTTGGGCGGCCAAGGCAATAACTTCGACTCGGATAGCCTTGGCCGGTCATCAATTAATCACTTGAATGTACCGATATTAGACGATCAAAATAACTCTCCCATCGTTGAGTCTTACGTTAATAGTCATGTTCAATCTCCTCGTCTGGCATCAAACAAGCGGGGATACAACGATATAAGATTGAAGCCTGATATAGTATATAACGGCAATCCTTCGAAGACAAGGATGCTATCACCATCGCTTGGTACGAATAGCTTTTCGCCAGTGAAGTCAGCGAGTTCAAACTCTGCATCAGAAGTCGGCGAAGTGCCGTTGGGCTTGAATCGAAATAATGTGACCCCGTATCCAGAAAAAAATATAAATGTGAATGAAAACGTATTTTACGAATCAGTTCCCAGCAACGGGAATTATAAATCGTCGTCCGAATTTGGCTCGGTAAAAGCAAACGCAAGATCAGTTGAAGTAAAGAATCCACAGGTCAGAATCGTTCCTCGAGAAAACAACGAAGTTCTAAAGAACCCAAACAATCATCTTGGTAAAGTATTTCCGCTCTCTTATAAAAAGCGCAGAATGGCGCAGAAATGCCGTTTAAATCACACAGACGTGGTAGACTGTACAGGACAAAAGAAAGATGATCTTATAATATCGGTAACGGTACCGGTCGAACAGGACTATGACGAACATCCCGAGTACGAGAAAAAGACGCTGGCGCCACTACGTAGCACCGGCGGCTCAGAGTCACGGCCAACCGCACAGCCCGCTGGAGTTCGACGGTACATCAACAACGTAGCGCCTTTGAAGTGGATCTCGGACTCGAGTACCGTATTCCCGATGTTCAGAAAGCCGGTGACGCAGTCAGCCAAGACGTGGTATCAACGGGAGAAGGACCCTGACGAAGAATGCGACGAAGATCCCATCCTAGAGCAACCAGACGAGCATCCAAAGACACAAATCAGTAAGGCGATCACGAGAAAGACGTATAGTCCGAGTTGGCCAGCTTGTCCACTAAATCACGAGAGAATTAGATATCCTGAGACGTTGAAAGATATGTTCCCGTCAACATCAGATGTGGATAAAATGAACGAAGATAATAATCAGAATCCAGAAAATCCATCAATGCCGATCAGTACTGGTGTGGATTCAAGTCACGACTGGGAAAATACTTACTCGCTAGATACTATACCAGAATTTCATTGCAACGTTCATAGTCCTCCTAGCAGAACAAAGATACCAGCTGCAGGCTCACCCAGTTGTACCCTGAAATGCAAAAGTGCAAAACCACCATTCATGAATATTCCTACTGTGAATTGTGAAGAGCCAACACATACCGTAGATATATGTCCAACACACTTTGAGGACAGATTTCCTACCATTTTCCCGAGTGACACAATCCCCAAAAAAGTTCCAACACCAATCTCACGAATTCTAACCTCACCACAAAGTGTTTATGTGACTCCTACACATGTGAATCATGGGAGTGGCTTGAACCCAAACTCTCAAAATCCATCCAGTCCATCACAGAGTGGCGTGCATACAATTCACATCGTGAATGCTACAATCAAGTACCAAACTACAGCCACTGGATTGAGTCAAGTGGATATAAATAATGGAGAGATAATATTTGAAGATGAAATGGGCAATCGTTATGTTATGCAAGAAAAATCACTGCAGAATCCAGAATATGGTGATAAACTTCCAAATAATGGATTGTATTTATTTCCGCTGGCGAATAAATCGAAAGAAGATACTGGTGTTGAAGAAAACCATCAGCACATCTATCACGATGGGAGAGGTGGCTATTATGTGAAGCAAAGCAGTAGCGTGTTTGTAGTTCCTGTTGATCACGGGTCGAACAACGATAAGAGGAAGAAATGTAAGTCGAAGGAGAAAGTGTCGTCTACAACCGCTCGTCCTACGCCCGTTCCAACTACTCAATCTACAAACGTTGTTGTAATCACGCAATCTACGCGTGCCGTTCCAATCACGCAATCCACGCTTGTCGTTCCAATCACGCAATCTACGCTTGTCGTTCCAATCACGCAATCCACGCTTGTCGTTCCAGCCACGCAATCTACGCTTGTCGTTCCAATCACGCAATCTACGCTTGTCGTTCCAGCCACGCAATCTACTCTTGTCGTTCCAATCACGCAATCTACGCTTGTCGTTCCAGCCACGCAATCTACGCTTGCTGTTCCAATCGTTCAGTCTACGCTGGTTGTTGCAAACACAGAGTCTACGCTTGTTGTCCCGAGTACTCAGTGTACGAACGTTGTTACAAACCCGAATGTAATACCGCTACCTAATAACGAGAAGAGTAATGAGAACAAAGACGATGATGAGTGTGACTGTGAAGAATTTGATGGCGATACGGTTAGTGCTACAGGCGATGCTGTAAATATTGTTACAGGAGGAGGTTCGAGACTTATTCCCGGTGACCAGCCAGGAATTGTTACACATGGTCAAACAGGAATTTTCACGAGCGGTCAAACAGGATTCGTAACGAATACTAAAACCAACGTCAACACGGGTATCGCCACTGATGGCGACACGGCAATTTTTTCGGACGGTAAAACTTCGGCGAAAGACTCCGATACCCTGTCGAACACTATAAGAAGGGATACGGAAACTTCCTCCGAAGGGGAGACCGGAAGCGACTCGAAGAATAGTTCGTCGTCGACTGGAAGTGACTCGGAGAGTTCCTCGGTGTCGGCTGCCGCCACCGAATCGACGACGCTGCAACCGCCGAGTCAGGACGGAGGTTCATCGTCGAGCGGAAACACCGGCGTACCGTGCTCGAATCCCGACGACCCGACCTGCATATGCTCGCTGGATGGCGTCGTGGACGATTTTGTCAAGATCGCGAAAGATAGTCCGAAAGAGTTTCTGGCCGAAGTCGAGAAGTATAAGTGCTCGAAGTACGTGACGAAGATGGAGAAGTTCACGCTGACCAATGAAGCAAGACCTAGGACGAGGTCGTACAAAAGGTCGTCGATGTTTGGTCGACACGCGAGGGCCATTTCGACGGACTCGACAGCGGCGCCGCTGATAAACGTGACGGCCGATGTGTTGTCAACAGGTTAGTAATGACAGTTATCGTTGAGAAATAATTCTATGTAATAATTACAAGGAAGACCAGCAGCTTACCAAGAGAGATGAGCTGTTGATAGTGAATCTATACTTACAAACGTACAGATAGTAATAGAGTAATACCCAGTGGTACGGAGACCCTCAATCTATTTCATTGGATCGACTATTGCCTGTCCTTGCATGTAAGATAAAGCGTGCCAGCGTTATTTCCAGTAGATAACAAGGAATTTTATGTGCAGCTGTGACGTTGGTATATCACTCAAGTTTTCAAATAAGTTCTATTTCTATGTGTATCCACGAAAGAAGACAGTCGTCTACCAATAAATCAACACAAAAACTCCCATATATAATTTGATATAGCTGTTTTGTATTCAGGATATTATGATTTCTCAGAACTGGGTTTACGATAATGAACGCAACTGCAACTTTCAGAATCGTTGAAATTTATGCAAGGTTATATTATGAAAGTTTTTTAAAATTTCAAATAGTTGGTAGACGACCTTCTTTCGGGGATACAAGTATATTAGATTATCAGTTTCATCCGTTATAACAGTAATTTGAGATCAGTGTTCGTTGTAGATATATTTGTTCTGTTAACGTCTTGACACGGCACGATAAAGTATTCTACGTTGAACTGTTACGAACAGATTTCCACAAGTTTGCGACGGTCGGTTCGAACGTGGAGATGACGTGTCTGAGCATGGAACAAATCGTCAAGATCGGAACCAACGTGCTCACGTTCCAGTGGCTGGATTCGAAGAAGAAGGAACTCAAAGGTAAAGTCTAGCAATTGTATCTAGCTACCGGTAATGATTTACCTAACCCTAAAGTAGTCCTTCTATGAACACCATTAGTGATTCGTATTCGCTCAGTGATAAAGTTGGCTCGAGCTCAGATTGGGCCTATATTGTATATGATTGCTTGAAGATGAAGATGAAAATTAAAATTAAAATAAAATAAAATAAGATAATTCAGGATCAAATATTCAGTGTTTTCTTCCTTGTGGTGTACAGTGTAACCTCATTAGTACATTTTCCAGGGGACAAGACTAAAATCTTATTAAAGTGAAACCTTATTAATGAAACTATTTAACGTGAGGAACATGGGTGAAGTCATAAAATGAAACTATTAAAGGTAGTAAATATATAAACGAGAAATGCATTTAAAAAGGTCTACTGTAGGCCTACCGTGAAACCTCTATGCATCTTTCCTGGATCCATCGTTTTTCTGCTTGTATCATTTATTTCTTCTCACCCCATACACATAATAAAAGTTGAATTTTCCTGGATGGATCGTTTTCCTGAACGGATGTTTTTTCCTGGTCCCGTGGAAACAATGGATAGAGGTTTCACTGTACTACGTACTGCCTGGGCCGACCCTGCGTACAATGTGCGCACGCCTGTGATGATATCTTGATAAATATGACTAGGAAAACGCCATATGCGTTGTTAGACGAGCGGATAGTAATAGTATGGGTAGTAATGGTTAAGAACTGCTTTGAGTGGTACCAATTTAGCACATTTTATTTATTTTTTCTTCAAAATGGCTGACCCGATCATGCTAAAAATGTCTAGAAATGTGTATCAAAATGTAATTCAACTTCACGCAAAATTTCATTTTTTTGGGATAATAAAAATATTTTCTTTTTTTCCGCCATGTTATTCTAATGGGTATTTTTGAAATTTCTAAAATTCATAAAAAAAAAAGTTACCACCCGATAATGCCACAAAACTATACAGATCTAAGTTAGATGAGGAACCATATTGAAAAAAAGTTTGAAGTTGATAGCTGTAGCCGTTTGACCTGTGGAGAACCGACAAAAAAACATGAGAAAAAAAAAAAAAACGAACACCAATTTTTTTCAGTATGTCAAATTGAATCCTCGCTAAAGCTCGTCTAAATAATGATTTGTTTGTTCCGGTCTCTCAGCCGGGCACTTCCAGGAGACTCCGGACGGCAGGCTTGCTATCCAGGGCGTGACCGTAGACGACGAGGGGAAATATACGTGCACGGTGCGCTACTCTAATCCGGACAGCTTCGAGGAGGAAGAGAAAATATTCCCACACGAGCTCACCGGTTAGTAGCGGATATATATATATTTATTGAATTATTCGTGAAGGAAAATTGTGTTGTCCCTTATTTCAATTCTTCAACCAAATGCTAATAAGTCGCGCAGACACAATTTTTCATTTTTTGTAATTGAAAGTTTTTTCAGTTTTTACGATTGTTTGTCTTTTATATTTGATAGGCTATTTCAACTGAAGTACAAAATATACATTGTCTACTTCTATTTTATTTTGTATTACATTGTATTTTACAGAACTGTTTTTGGATTAGGTGATTTTATATTGAACTTGATACCGTAATACTACAGTTGGCATATCTATTCAATCTCTTTGAAGAGAATTCTAATTTAATTGTTATTGTTTGTATTTCGTTCTATACAAACCTATACAGTGAAACCTCTATCCACCTTTTTCAAGGGACCAGACGTAAATAAAACCATTCATGTAGGAAAACGATACAACAACGACAATTTAACATTGGTTATATAGGAGTGAGGTAGGATAAAATGAATGATAGAACAGAAAAACGATGGATCCGGGAACGATGCGTCAAGGTTTCACTGTATTTGTACAATGTACAGATCCAGTAACGTACAATAAACTAAAACGAAAACTTCAGCGTTGGTGGCGACAAGTGACCGTGTTCTCCCTATGTGACGTTTTGTTTGTGTTTGTCGCGCGCAGTGATTGGGCTGCCGAAGTACTTTGTGCGCGGCAAGCTGCACTACAAGGTGTCCACGAGCTGCGACCCCGAGGACATGGAGATCTGGAAGATGTTCATGCCCGACCTCATGAAGCACTGGTTCTGCAGCGAACAGAAACCCATGTGCAAGGTGGACATCCACAGTCCGCTGTGCTTCTCCGATGAAGTACGTTGGCAATTTGTGGGTTTTAGTAATATGAAAATGAAGCGTATGCGTTGTAAGATGAGCACAGTTTTTCTGAAAAATGAACTGAAAATTTTATACACATCTTGATTTTGAAACTGTCAAGCTTTCCTGACAACTCATATATATTTTTTTTATTTTGGATTTAACGACGCACTGTCATGATAGCGCAGATCTAATGGCGTTGGATGGATGATTAATGAGATGATGGGATGATGAGATGAAGGTTCTTGGGTAAAGGGAAGAATAGTGGAAAGGAAGCGGTCATGGCCGACTTATTGTAGGAACCATCCCGGCATTAGCCTAGACTACAGAGGGAAAACATGAAAACCCTTGTAAAGATGGTCGGCGGCGGGGATCGAACTGGGTTCGAAATTCCCCTCGCCTCCCGGATCACATCAAGCGAGCGCGTTAACCACTGCGCTGCATGTGCCGGTGACAACTCATAGCCTTTTGTTATTCCATTACTTCACAATACTCAATATTTTACATTTTCACAATGTAATAATTTTTGCAAAGTGGCTGTAGACACGAATATTTGTGTACATATTCTCAAATATTGGCATTCCAGCTGTGACTGTTACTACAGCTGAGCCAACGTAAACCCCATTTTGTAACCAAAGTCACTTCCTTGTACCACTACTAGACTACTCATGATCGTTCGATTCAGAGATTTGGACTGTAAATTGGGTACATATTTTCAACATTGTTGGGATAAGGAACCAAGCCACCATAAGAGATCAGCAAACCAACGCAACCCTCAATACATCTCGATTCAGGGTATCGTGATGAACGTGAAATATTTGAACCGTCCCACGCGGAACCGTTTCTCCGTTCTCTCGTCTAGAAAACTAACACGCCTAGCAGACGCCTGCGACGTCTTGATAAATCTCATCTTTCTGTTTTCCCTCAGAAATCTCCGAACATTCTGATTGTGAGTCTGATTGTTCACATATCGAACATCTTCTCGATGTTGCCTGCCCTGGACGACCGGGCGTGCGACATGGCGTGCAGAGAGAAGGTGGAGGACAAGTTCGTCAAGCTCGTACACGCCAATCTGGTCAAGGTCGTCAATACACCAGGTTCGTGACAACCAGCAGCTTACCTAGTTGTGCGGTCTACAGGTCAAACGAAAGCACAAATTGTGATGAAACTTGGCGTGCAAATGTTTTCATCCAACTCGATACTGTACAGTTTTGAAGTGCAATCGGCTGAACCACTTTCATAATGATCATTAATTTTGATATGATTGTATGGTACTCGATAAACAAAAATGAGAATTGTAATATCGAAATTATACAGATGAATAGCTTACAGACACGTCCTCAGTTCTGTCGTAGAATATTTGCGCTCGTACTGAAAATTTGGGGTCTGCAGTAGCCCAAATTACTACAGATTAATTGAAAATAGAGGGACTGATTAACGTAATAAAATATCTTCAGAATGGATTAACCGAAAACTGATGATTGTACAATAATTAGCAAATTAACTTGTTATCACCCTTGGTTACGTATGCTATCTTCGTACCTTGATCAATAAATAACTACAGTAATCAATACTTGATTATATGTTGGTAAAATGGCCTCTAATTATATCGTGACAACATTTCCGTACTTTTTCAAAGAACGTAATGTTGTGAAACCTTCTTCAATGCCCCATTCTGAAAGTATGAATCATCAAAATATACTGTATTCAATACTGAGCTTATGGGACATGGCTCTGTGGGGACCAGTAGAATCACAGCTAAATTTGAATTGTCATAGTTTCAATCAACGAGGGATTTTTGTAGGCCCAACTATTTTGTTTTCAAGACTAGCAAACATTTCCGACATTTTTATATTTTTGCAATGATTACGCATTTATTTGTGGACCTAGAAAGTGAATATTTGACTGAATCGTCGACAGCTATGTCGAAATCGTTCTCGTACTTTTCAGTCGCTCTGTCGACTCGATTACTGTCTTGCTGACGCCTTCTTTATCGTCAGTTCTTTGCAGGTTGTCGTACCGCACCGTGGACTACACGCCACAGGCCGACACGATCCACGTGGATCTGATGGAGGGGTGCCAGGCTGGCATGCAGCTGCAAAACAACTTCTGCTGTGAGTTGAAAACATTTGGACTTTATTGGACCCAGAATTTACAATCAGTTACCACTCTCAATTAGATCACTCAAGAGCTTCAATATGTTTAAAATTAAGGTAACGGTATGGATAAAACAGCTGGCAAATCTCTGAAATCATTTCTAACGTTTCTAACGTTAAACGATTTTTAACTTTAAATCTACAATTTCTGGGACATTATATGACATGAAAATGTCTGAGAATGTATATTAAATGTTTATATTGTTCAAGCCATGAAAGAGAATTGTTTTAAATTTAGTGAATTGAGCATTGACTCTCATCTAACTGTATACTTATAAATCTTATAATTAATGTCTTGTAACTTGTAAATCTAATAACGTGTATCATTTATTCTATAACATGTATAAATTCTATGTCATCTTGGATATTATATTCGGTACAATTTTCAAATTTTCAGCCCACACACAGAGAATTTTCTGTATGTGGGCTTTTTATCTTATTTTATAACATTATATTGGATTATACAAATTTGTAAAGTGTTCGAAGATAAGAATAAAATGAGTTTTAAATAAAAAATAAATAAATAAATAAATAAACATCTGCCCTATTTGTACTCTAGATATAAGTTTTATACTTGTTTGTATTCAATATTTGTATTCAATTTATTCAACTTTGAATTGTAGAATGTTGACGTTTCGTTTCAGATCCGTGCCCGCGTGACTCGTACGGCCCCGAGGAAGGTGCGTTCTGCCTCAAGTGCGAGCAGGCCACGTACCAGCCGAAGGCGGGGTCGCGCGAGTGCAAGCCCTGTCCCAACATGTTCGTCGGCGGAAACTGTCTTACAATGGTGCGTTACACTTGTAGATCGCAACGTCGGGCAACGAAAAGTCATTGCGTCAGTGATTTCTAGCCGATGGGTTGCGGGCTTATTTGCTTGGGTCGCAGATTTTTCAAATATTATATTTTTTCATTTTTTAAAATGTTTTTAAAATTTTAATTATTGGGCTTACACTTCATGTTCGTGCATCAATACTTGAATGTTGAAGCTACTACGAGAAACAGAAAAGATGAATTTGAGAGAACGAACGAGAAATGTTATTTGCTCGTCGACAGTCTACAACAGCGGTGTACAACGC
Organism: Brachyptera putata; assembly: GCA_907164805.1. Lineage (NCBI taxonomy): Eukaryota > Metazoa > Arthropoda > Insecta > Plecoptera > Taeniopterygidae > Brachyptera > Brachyptera putata. Next base: position 24,114,350 of record OU015470.1, on the reverse strand, counting down.
CCTGACATGTTGTTTTTCCTGTCATACTGATCCTACTTGATTGACCGTTGATTAGGATTAATGGCAATATATCACGTTTAAGAAAAAAATTAGACCCGTTATTAAATTCCAATAATTGTCTACAATATATTATTTTCTTTATACAGTGAGTCTAGTTTATTTTCTCATAGAATTTTGAATTTGAGCCCTTTATTTGTAGTTTTGTACTGGTCAGCAACTTGTAGTGTTTTTAAATATGGAAACTAAAAAGCAATAATTTGACATGAAAATTAATCAATTTCTTTCGTTTTCTTGCCCCCTTGACGTCACAAAACATCATCCAATCAAGTGGGACGTTTGTTAGATGGGATTTTCCAAATCGCCAATCACAGCATCTCGAGCTGCATAGATCTAGGTGGCCGTTTAATAAGACACAGCTATTACTAGTCGTTGATTGATTGGAAATTAATTCCAAAATTGATTATAATTCACTTATTTTTTGTTACAGTACGAATCTTCGTTTCCCACGTACGGTGTGCTGTTTGGCGTGATCATCCTCCTGATAGTGCTTGGCTGTCTAGCCTGCGTGTTTGTGGCGTGGAAGAAGAGGAAAGCTCAGAAAGAGATGGAGCAGAAAGTCAAAGAAGATAGCGAGAAGGGTATCACAGACGAGAAGAGGAAGTCGCTCGCGGCAGACGTGGAAGCTCCGCCGGAACTGCGGAGGAATTCGAAGAACTCGAAACACTCCAAGATGGACCTAAAAGGCAGGAATAAGTCGAAAGGAGACTTGAAAGAAAAGATGAAGTCGAAGGAGGATTTGAAAGATCCGAATACTACAGAGGAGTCGGACGCTACGCAGCCGTCGGAAAATGAACCGGAAATCCCGCCGAAGAAAAAGGTAATTAGACTCAAGTTTCTATTAAATTGAAAAATAATAACGAATTTATCGATAGTCTAAATTACGGTATCTTTTATTTTTAAATGTGTTAGTTTGTATTGTAACAAAACCGAAATGAAAGAAAATTGTACTCGAGGTCAAAAAGATGAGCATTAACACTCATTTCAATTAGGGTAGGTCAACATTTTGAATACAAACTTCAGTATTAATATTGAACATCAACTCAACCGAGAAGTAGAAATAATTGTGAAGGAAAATTAGGTTTATAATTCTACCCAAGAAAGAAGAGGGTTGTGTACCAACATGACAAACACAAATATTACCGTTACAATCATGAAGCTGTGTTCATTTTAGCGTCAATGAGTCATAGAAAACTGCTGTTAGAAACACAACTACATCTTCTAAAGTGTTGATTGTTCACGGGCTGAAGAGAGAGCACAATTCACATAGTTTTTACTTTGCAATTATTTAGTTGGTCGATGACCATCTTCGTTCATTTTTCATTTAATTTTCAATTTAAAAAAAAATTACATTTTGTATTGCTGCCTGCACTATATTTTTGTTTGTGTATTTTTGACAATCAGGTGAGTACGGCTAAATTAGTAATAAAATGTCTCTTCATATTCCTTATTTACAGAAACTGGGAGACAGAATATCTGGCATGTTTGCAATTTGCAAGAAGAAGAAGAAGAAAAAGGAGGGCGAAGAAGAGCGTAAAGGTTCGAAAGATCTCGGCGAGGAAGGTAAACCGCTGATGGAGTCCGGAGACGAAACCGACGACAGTCAGCCGCCGCCCGTGCCCGAGAGACGGTCTAGTAACAAGACGCGCAAACGACACGGTCAGTCAAAGTATTAGTCACAACCACTAGTTTCGGAAATATCAAATAATAGGCCCAGTGATTCCTGATTTATACCGATTGACTTTTTTCTTCAAGAATATTTAAAACGGCTTTAAAAGCCGTTTCAAAGGCTTTTTTTAACGGCTTTAAAAGCCGTTTTAAAGAAAATAATTAATGAATCGAAATTTTTTAGAAATTGTTAGAACTACCGGTATTGGTTTCTTCATTCAGTATCTTACGCACGATGACTCATGACTTTGAGGACGTGACAGTTCCAACCAAGGTGTGTACGTTCTCAAGTATATTTCATACAAACATCTCACTCATGCTTGCCTAGTTAACTAATTAATAATCAATTACGAGTTGCCAAATCAGCTCTCGATAGATTACACCAATCCACCGATTCGAATAATAAGTGACATTTAGGATGGCCTCTTCATTCATTTTATACAAATAAGTTTAATATCCTTTCATTTATTCTCTAGGTAGGCCTAAACGTGGTTCAAGAGAAGGACCGAAACCCCCGCCGGTTGACTTTGAGGTGTGAAGACAACCGGCCAATTAATTTCTACTTTTGATACACAGTATGACCTTAATTTGTATTTTTATTAATACTTTTAGTTTATAATATTTAATAATTATAATTTACTTTATTTTATAGATCTAATATATAAGTTGTATTAGTTACCGGTATAAGATGAAATGTCTTATCAGAGTTTCATTTCTCTAATATTTAGTGACTATTGTTTGCTTAACGACCCCACCAACAGATAGGTTACACGGGGTACGAATGAGCAGGTGATTATGAAACTATGAAGTAATGATGAGTGAAAGCATAGAGTAATGAAATCTGTGGTGAAAGTACGTTTACAAAAACCCATGCCTTATGCGGGACTCGAACCCACGCCCATCGGACTTTAGTTTCTGAAGCGGGGCCTTGGCTGACCGTGCTACCAAGGGCGGCTACTGATCCAATATTTAGTAATATAACAATGATAGCTTACTATACCAACTCCTCATTATCTAATATTCATTTCAAATCATTTTTTAATGTGCGTTATATTTCTCCAAGTCTCTAGTCCACATTTACGAATAAATCGTATTGAAAAGAGTGCCTAGTCATGACGCAAAAAATCCACCTCAGTAATGATCATATCTACCTCAATTCCACCACAAAATAGCAGAGTTAAAATCCACGTGGCACAATACATCTACACCGATTGGAGATATTCAGCAGGCATTTGGATAGCTGATTACAACTCTGATTTTTGGCTCGGCAATTGATGTACGAATCAGTGCTAAGGTTACCGAGTGTTATACTGGTTAGCAATCATGGTGATGTTATTGACATAAGATGTTTTCAATTTTGTTGAGCTTGGTGAAAGTATTGACGTAAGCACCCCAAAGTGACCTCCGAGAAGCTCCATTGAAAAACAAACCATAGACCAAACGCACAGTAGAGCTCGTCGGATGACCGATAGCAGAAGATATCTCAGACCAAGGGTGAAGGTTGCCAAAGAAAAATACCATTAAATTAAATTGGTGACATTAGATATATTTTTACAATTATTAAATATTGTTACAATAATATTTCACAGAATTAATTTTGAGTAACATTAATATGAATGTTATTGTTACTACAACGTAGACATATTTATAGAATGTTTCACAGAATTAATCTTGAGTAACATTAGCATGAATTGTATTATTACTGCAATGCAGACTACAGCTCCAGCAATCAATTCTGTAAAAGAAAAATCCTCATTAGTTGGCTACCCATACAATAGAAAAATGTGTCTATTTATACATAATGATTTCCAACAGATACACACATATACATACACAGATACACACACAGATACATCCAACGGACAAGTTACTGTTGACTGGCATCACCTGAATAATTCATCTTGGCTGGCCTTGATAGTGCCTTAAGCCCTATATTTAATCACAAAATTAAAAATCATAGAAATAAATAATCACCTTAGCAACTAGATGGCAGTGTGAATCTACTTCTTCAGAAGTTGATGTCTGAGAACGAGGAAGGGAGCCGCAAGTCCAGAACCGAAGAAGACGATGAAAAGTGCGGTCAGACGATATCGGTTGTGGATTCCGAATGGCAGATTCTGAAAAGTAATGAAAATTGTTATCCCTTCCAAAACCAAAAGAGTTGTAATAGGTGTTGTAATTTACGCTTTCTCGCCCAATATCATATGAGCGTATTAGGTCCAAAAGCCCTTATAGATAGGCCCTTTGGAATTTGGATATGCCCTAGCCTATTTTTCCTGTAGGCCTAGTTTTAGGCAGTGGCGGATGATACTGTATTGGAGTATCTGTAAAGGAGTGAATCATTGTGAATAAGTATTTGATAGGAAACTTACTTCGCCGGGAACACCGCCAACACTATGACCACTTTGTCTGATGGACGAGGTCATAAATCCCCTTGCAACTTGAGAAAATCTTGAGGCCAACATCTTGGTTTTTCGTTAAAATACTCTTGCAGACGAAGAAGGGGAGGGGCTTGCTTGCAAAGTGTTACTACTGGCGTAAAAATAGTGATGGCTTTCCTCAAGTATAGAGTTGAGTGGTCGACACTCCTGAGCGTCAGAGGTAAAAGATCACGTAAACACTCGATCGTACTCGACAATAATTATTAAAATTTTAAATTGACAATTTGACTTCGTAAGTAATGACGTCCGCTTCCGTGATCCGTCAAGTAGGCTAGTTCAACGTGTTCCACTAACCTAACTTATTTCGTAATTTCGATATTTTGTTTTTGTATAATATTCATTAAAAAAGAAATGCTTCGAAGCGCAAGAAGATTGATTGTGAAAAGAGACATATTAAGGAAATGTTATCACACAGAAGAGGCAGCTGTCATTGGTTCTTCACCTGACAAAAACTCCATAGAATATCAGGTAGGTAGGCAATCGGCCTTGACACAGCACTTCAAAAGCAAACGTTCAGATAACAAGTAGAAATTTATGTCATGCTCATTTTTTATTCAACTGAGATTAATTATACATTTCATTAGTCAACTCATAAACGACTTATTACATTTGTCAAACAATTTTATTCTTGAGCAATATTCAGTTTGGTAACTGGCTGTAAGTTGGCATACCGACAGCAGCTGGTAACCTGTTGCACTGTTGACAGGTATGCAGATGCATTAGACCTGTAACAAAAATAATTTGGCATGAGTTGTAGTATATGCTGACAGGTGTCAACTCCATTGATGGAAGAACGAGCTAGGCCTACCCATGAACTACCAGATGTATCCATTTCAATATTCTAGTTAGACCTATAAAATATGGTTTTCCAGTGTGAGACATTTCGTGGCTTGCCGCATTCCAAGCGAAATATTTTAAACACATAGGCCAAATTCTTTCTTATTGTTATTAAATTTTGAAAGGAATTTAAGATCTCAAAATCAGTTGGAATCAGCAAAAAAATAAACAATCAAGGTTTGCACATTGCAATTGTAAACAGCTTGTAAATTGTTGATAAAATTAATGAAATATATTTTTATTAAAGAAGGCGTACCAACTGTGATCCATAATGAAGTAGTCATCAAAATACGATGCAATTTAAAATTTGAACTGCAATTTTGCTGCACGGAAAAAGTCTCATTTTGTTCCCTGGTTGGAAACGTAATAAAAGTACGACCTTACCTTTAGGTGTTATCCTTGACTTTTAAGAACGGAATAACGAAGGATGAAGAACGGGGCCCAGATTCCGCTGCCAAAGAAAACGATGAAGAGGACAGTCATGTGTACAGTGCCTTTGTACTTGAATGGAATATTCTGGAAAAAATGTTTTGTTTCATTGATTATATCAGTGATAGCACTCACCGGTTGGTCAACATTAAAACTTTCTCTGTACACGCTGACTTATCCAACTTGAAACTGTTTAGTTTTGGGGTAAATTTTATTGGACCATTTTGAAAACAATTGGAATGACAATTTTATAAACTTTCAGTTTTGTATCCAACTTGAAACTGTTTAGTTTTGGGGTAAATTTATTGGACGATTTTGAAAACAATTGGAATGACAATTTTATAAACTTTCAGTTTTGTGAATGGAGGTGTTCATGGTAGTGCACGCAGAATACTTGTGACCATACTGTTCATAGCACTCACCGTGCAAACAAAGACATTGAAGTGGCATTACATTGTTCAACTTCACAAGTTGCTACATGGTGCTACGGTACCTCGTGTGAAGAGGGTTCGAGCGAGCATATTATGTTTCAAGAAATATTCGGAAACAAGTTAGCTAATTGCTTCACGTTTGACAAAATAATAAATATAAACCGGGCAGATCAATCAAAAGTCGACTCAATGGGTCTATTGAAGAGACGTCTCTTCACTTGTATAGGCAGCTTCCGATTTTACGTCGGGAAATCAGAATATCTGCACAAAATATTCAACTGAGAGTTTCAATAACATCTCTTATTTGGAATTGCTTTACTTTAAGATGCTCGGCTCTTTTTAGCCGAGAAAAGTAAACTGAATACATCCGAACCATTTGTGCCTCGAGCTCGACACAGTAGGGCCTATAAGTGAAGGCTGGGCAAGCAGATACCGAGACCGTGAAATGAGGAAAACCGTCTCTTTTCCGACAAACTAATCAATGATTATAATTTATAAAACTATTCTTTTCAGCGAAGTTATAGCACAACAATGTACAAATAAACAAATTCTCGATACCGTAGGCCTATATGAATTTATACATATAATAATGTATGGAGCTAGTATGAAGGACTATAGATATTACCGGCCCATAAACATCAAACAGGCGGCCCCCCTCCCCCGGGCCAGTCCGAGCCTGCTTCTAACACCTGTGTTTAGTGGTAGGCCTGGCCAAATTCAATGGCCTGGCCTACCACTGAATGCAAACATAGGCAAGGGAGTAGAAGTGTGTAGCAGAAATTGAGTCTTGTTGTACCATAAGAATATAAGAATCTTGGTGTCTTGAGACTTCTTTTCAAGAAACTTGATGTCTACACTATAGCACAAAGCTTTGACTAGAGGCCCAGTAAAGGCCTTTTTAAGAAGTCCAAAGAATTTCAGACCAAAACTCTGAACCGTCAATGTTGAAGGATAGGGCCAAGTACGGTCTGGCGTATTACAGTGAGAGAGACGACAGTTGTTTGGAATCCTTATTTCACCTCTACTGCACAACTTAGGAATAGTCAATAGCCATACCATTGATTTTATAACCATAATAGGCCTATCCATAATGTTGATAACCAGACCTACATCAGGCCTGTGCCTAGGCCTACTGCCTAGGCCTACAAATTCAATGGCCTAGGCAACTATCATCCACCTCAGCCAAGGCATTGAGTTAATGGCCAAGGCCCTACGGCACAGGCTCTCATTTCTGCTTGTTTGTACTGCAAAGAACTATCTTGCATGGTTACAAATATTTTTCATAATTAGCCTACTTAATGAATGGCTATTCTGTATTGCCAGATCTAATCTAGTATGAATATGAGACTATGCCTAGGTCCTAGGCCTAGGGATTGATTTTGTGGCCTAGGCCTGCCATGTGCCAATGGGCCCTGGCTAGATTAGTCTCTTACCTTCCATGGGACTCCTCCTACATCATGGTGATGTTCCTTGTTATCATAATCGCCACATCGTTTCAGAGATGTGTGAAAGCCTCTAACAAACTTGTTAGCAATTCTTGCAAGAGACATTGTTTAATCTATAGTAGCTATCAGATATACAAGACTACAAATATCTTGCTTTCCTGTGATTTGTAACAATGGCAGGAAAATAAGGGTACCCACTTCTTATTGGTCAGTTTGATATTTTCCAATCTACCTCTGAAGTCAAAAGAGAGTAAGAGACTGTGTGATCATGGAGTTGTATTTATGAAGTTCTTGCACTTTCTGTTATTAAAATGTGGTTGAAGTAATTGGGAATTGATATTGGAATAATTGGTAATTGATTACCAATCATATGTAAATTATGAATATTGTTCAATTTTTCTTCTCATTCTTCTAAATAATATCTTATGGCTTTTTGCTGAGTATTGACATTGACTACTTTTCCATTTTCATGCATTGTTCCTGTTTCAAATTTTTTAATCAAGTCATGCAACAAATCAGGCTGAGTCGTAATTTAAAATTAGACATAAAATATTATGTTTGGATTGAAGGCTCAATAATTTATACTGCACTTTTTTTTTCAATTTTTTTGCATGTTTTTTTCAAACAAATAAGCACTTATATTGGTATATTATATTACGTATATATACACACCTTAAAAATAAGCTACTCACTTATAAAATTCTATTCTATTCTATTCCAGGAGAACCATGCTCATATGCAGAGCCTCGTCACCGAGCTGAAGTCGGTGGTGAGCGGAGTGGTGAAAGGTGGCGGTGATGCCGCGATCAAGAGACACACGTCCAAGGGCAAGTTCCTAGCTCGGGAGAGAATCAATCTCCTGCTAGATCCTGGTACGCCATTCCTCGAGTTCTCGCAGCTAGCTGGCCACGAACTGTACGGAAGTGAGCAAGTACCGGCCGGGGGGCTCATTACGGGAGTTGGACGAGTGGCTGGGTATGCACGCAAATAGCCTACATCTTTATACTTTGTAAAACTGCTCGTAACTGTGATAAAATTTATTTATTAATTCATTCATTCATTAATTCATATTCCATTCGACAAAAATTGGTACAATGTATCAATATAGGATTCATCATACACTAGTCTAAAGCTATGCTAAAATTGAAATAATTTCAACATATGTAGTTTCATCATCACCTGGTCTTTGTACCCCCATATAACCTAGCTGTTGGTGGGGTCGTTCAGCATACAATAATCATGAACTGGGCATTTATACCATAATGCATATTTCAGTCCTGCGGCTTCTAATAGGAGGGTTTAGCAATAATTCATGACACAGACAAGCCTGTTGGCTCATGTTCTAGTTTTCTGTGATTGGCATTCAAGTCGATGTGTAAGCTGCATTGACTTGAACTTCTACTAGTATTGGTGTGTCAATACTCGTGGCTGTTAATGAATCACGAATAAGGTTGATCATGGCTGCTAACACTTTTCAGAATTTATAACCAATTTTGTTTTGGATAATTATTGTCTGATTGTTGAGATTATGACAGTTATTCCCCATTTTGTTTGCAGCAAGGAATGCGTTATCGTGGCGAATGATGCCACAGTGAAGGGAGGTAGCTATTATCCAATCACAGTGAAGAAGCACTTGCGAGCTCAGGAGATCGGCTGGGAGAACCGACTGCCGTGTATTTACCTCGTCGACTCGGGAGGAGCCAACTTGCCGCGTCAGGCTGAGGTGTTTCCCGACCGGGATCACTTCGGGAGGATATTCTACAACCAGGCGAGCATGTCAGCACTCGGGATCGCACAGGTAAACATAATATCTTTGTATTTTTGTATGTTTTGGATTTTTGTACTTTCAAGTTTTATAACATCCAACGTTTATTAATTTGGTCTACAGGTTGATCAGAAAGAATGTAAATGTATTCGTGTAGACCTTGAAATGGAAGGATTAATGCAATAATGTAAATGGCAAAATGAAAAATAAATGAAAAATTATAAGGTTTTCAGTGGCACATTGTAGGCCCCCTAACTGTTCGAATGAAAATGTGTTCGAATGATAATGATGTATTTTGTTATTTTAGTTAGCATTGACATATTTAACTGAGCTGTTGAATTTGTAGTTTTGTACGTTGAATTTTATCTTACCCAACCTAACCTAACATAACGTAACCTATGAATATGATGATAATATCAACATATAGGCCTATAAGCTAAATCGCAACATTATTATTCGAACAATTTATTTTCCTAGTAATTTATTTTCAAACACTTTCATTCAGAACAGTTTTTACGAAGTTTATCTTTCGAGCGCCTTGATTTACGAACATTTAGTGCACCAACTTCACCAACAGTTAGTTACTACCAGCAATCCATCCAATGTGTACGTTGTTGCTAGTTTTTCAATGACGCCCAGTGTATTGTCTGATGCGCCCACCAGATAGCAGTAGTGATGGGCAGCTGTACGGCCGGCGGAGCGTACGTCCCGGCGATGGCAGACGAGAGCATCATCGTGAGGAAACAAGGAACTATTTTCCTGGCCGGGCCACCGCTCGTCAAGGCAGCTACGGGGGAGGAGGTGTCGGCCGAGGATCTCGGGGGTGCTGACTTACACTGCAGGTACGAACACGACAGAGCGAGGGGGGAGGGGGGGGAGGGAACAAACTGTAGCTGTGGGGAGATTTAATTATTCATTTGTATTGGGTTTAATGACGCACTGTTCTGATGACAACAATCTATTGGTGTGAGTGAACAATATATGAGATGATGGTATATAGGATATATCATATATATTAGATCGGATCGTGCCACCCTTGGTAGCTCAGTCAGCTGAGGCACCGCTTTAGAAACTGAAGTCACCGTTGGGCGTGGGTTTGAGTCCCACATAAGGCATGGATTTTTTAAACGTCCTTTCACGTATCATCAGTTCATAATTTCATTATCACCTGCTCATTCGTACCCTCGTATGACCTAGCTGTTAGTGGGGTCGTTGAGCATTCAATAATCATCATCAGATCGGATCGTGAACTCTCCTCTTTCTCTTTTAGTTGGAGAATCAGCACCGACAAATCAATTCCAAGAAGTTTATTTTCTTATTGTAGGGTATACAATGATTAGAAATGAATGACTGTAGGAGGAATGTAAACAAATACAATTTAGGCCCTATAGTTTTATGAAATGTTCATTTTTTGGATGCTGCACAAAGTTTGGCAACACGAAAATTGAGTAGAGTGAAACCTCGATACATCGTTCCTGGATCTATCGTTTTCCCGTTTCTATCATTCATTCCTCCCCACCTCCCACTTCTATTTATCAATGTAAAATTTATGATATTCCGTCTTGTTTGTGTTGCCAGCATATCAGGCGTAACGGATCACTACGCCCTGGACGACACGCACGCCATACACCTGACACGCTCTGTTGTCCGGAACCTGAACCAACAGAAGTCTCCGTCGACCGCTCCGGCCGTCACGGAACCGGAACCGCCCCTGTTCCCGGCCGACGAACTCTACGGGATCGTCGGGGGGAACATCAAGAAGAGGTGAGTGAAGTTGCGTTGGCAGAGATTCACGAGAACTGGCTTCGTGGAACTAACGAGCAGAAGTGATTAGTTACGACAAAATACGTGAATTGAAGAATTTTAAATTTGTTTGGAAGCAAGTTATTTGAATTAACCTGCGATATTTTATATTGTTGATATTGTCGTGTCGTGTGCGATGTAAGAGAAATCTTTGACGTATTGGCCTCCACGTTGAGATCTATTCAAAAGTGTACGTCCGTTTCAGAAGATTTAACCATCTCAGAAAAAAATCATCTCAGAAGAAAAAACATCTTAGAAGACAATGGCAGATTGATGAGAAATGAGCAGTTTTTCTCATCATTTCTAATCTTCACACCATTCAGTCGTTCTCTTTTTTCTGACCTGGACCTCTTGTAAAAGATTCCAACATGGAAGCCGAACGTCGACTTTGTCTTTATCTCACATGACGTGACGAAATCGCCCGATAACAAACCGAGAGGGTCGGCACCGCTTGCCTGCGCAGCTGTTAGTATAATCAAGTCTAAAATAACTGCTGTTTGAGATCAGTTTGACGTTTTGTTGAGAAAAAAGCTATCCCATAACGTTGTTGTTGAGACACCATTTTTATATAAGGTGTATAGGAAAATAGCCTGAGGCTTGATGTATGAATTGTGTAAAGGGAAAGAGAGAACAGCAGCTTACCGAGGTTCACAAGTTGATAGACCTACTTATGGTGGTGGACAGCCGTTGATAGAACGCAGAGATGAAAAACACTCTTTCCCTTTCACCCAGTTCATACATTTTTATACAAGATTGTGCAAGAAGCACGGCTCAGCATACGAGACAGCCGTGCAGGGAAAGTGGTCCCGACCCGCTCGTGTAACACATACCTCATATTTCGGCTGTGAAAGCCTTGAACGTCTTATTGAATTGAACCCTTTCTGAACTCTTATTGAATTGAATTAGATTCTTCATTTATCTAATATTTATTTTTATTTTTGCCTCGGTAGCTCAGTCAGTTGAGGCACCGCTTCAGAAACTGAAGTCACCGTTGGGCGTGGGTTCGAGTCACGCATAAGGCATGGGTTTTTGTAAACGTCCTTTCACCTATCATCACTTCATAGTTCCATAATCACCTGCTCATTCGTACCCCCGTATAACCTAGCTGTTGACAGGGTTGTTGAGCAAACAATTATCAATCAATCAATCAATTTATTTTTATAATCATTTTGTATTGTTTATTCTGTCTTGCAGTTTTGACGTGCGAGAAGTGATAGCTCGTATTGTTGACGGCTCAAGGTTTGACGAGTTCAAAGCGAGGTATGGCGAGACGTTGGTCACGGGCTTTGCCAAGCTGTTCGGTTATCCGGTGGGAATAATCGGGAATAACGGAGTTCTGTTTGGAGATTCTGCCCTCAAGGTAACTTGTCAACTCGAGAGGCCGCAGGGGTCTGCTAGGCATGTAATCTTTCACGCTGTAAATTGTCACGACCGCTCTTTTTGAAATATCAAATTGGTTTTTGTTTCATCTTGTTAGTAACGAAGAAATTTAGGATTGTGCAAATATAGAATTCTCATAAAATATAAATAATTAAATACTGAACCGGAAGAGCGATAGACTACGCAAACGATTGGTCTCTTTTGTTCTCTTTAGCTATATAAATCCAAGAGCGCAAGCTTTCACTAGGTGTACTATCGCAACCGTAGTTTTTGTAATATCAAGTTGATTTTTATTTAATTATGCGATCATTTGAGTTCGACTCAAATGCTTACCTTAGCTATTAACTTTGTTTATTGCTTTTTCCCAAGAGACCGCAAGCCTTGGTTTGCAAGCTTTCACACAAAACTCTAACAACCTTAGATTATAAATTGTCAGTTCATTTTTTCCGTTCATTTTTTGTTTTTCTTTACACTGTACACCATTCCAAATTATGATTAAAATAGTTGAAATACACGTACGAAACATGACGCGTGATTGTCTGATTGACTACGTGGACGATTGAGTACGTCTCGAATGACTGCCCGCTCTGGTAGGACTGTAGGCCTACTGATGTTCAACACTTAGTAGCTTGAAGCGATTCAAAGATTGCTTACCGTTTGGTTTCATCCTTGACGTGAAGGTAATTGCTTGAACCTGTCATTAATGATTGATTTTTTTCCCCAACAGGGAGCACATTTTGTACAAATTTGCTGCCAAAGAAAAATTCCACTTTTGTTCCTACAAAACATAACAGGTGAGTTTTAGTGGATCGAGAATTCATTCACTTTTTGTTTTCACACGGTGACGACTAAGACCCATGCTTGGTCAGTTTAACTAATCCACGGAGCTTTTTTCTCGAGACATTAATATATATATATATATATATTTAGGTTGCGAACAATAATCATTGCACATCAATTACAATCAATATTTTTTCAAACGATATAATAATTGATTCTATTTTACGATACAATATTTTCCATTATCGAAACTATCTATGAGGGTTCAATCCTTTCAAAACGTTCCCTTATTTTTAAGTAAACACAAGATTTAATCAGGATGTCTGTAATACTGTCCATTTCATTAGTATATGTCTCAGAAATATGTGGCGCTAGTAAAGTTGGTAGTTAGTCATCAATATAAGAAAGGAATAAATACAAAGGAATAAATGAAAAAATTGAAAAGTTCATGACTTTGTTGAAGATATTTATTGTCGTATCCGTCAGGCTTCATGGTGGGCCGCGACGCGGAAGCCGGCGGTATCGCCAAGCACGGCGCCAAGATGGTGACGGCAGTGGCGTGCGCCAAGGTGCCCAAACTGTCGCTCATCATCGGCGGCTCGTACGGTGCGGGCAACTACGGCATGTGCGGCCGAGCTTACAGGTAACAACCGAGGGGACTGGTCAACTGTACTAAAAACCAACTGTCCTAAACTTCTAGTCAACTGCCCCAAACTTCTATTCAACTGTCCTAAACTTCTATTCAACTGCCCTAAACTAAACTTCTATTCAACTGTCCTAAACTTCTATTCAACTGTCCTAAACTTCTATTCAACTGTCCTAAACTAAACTTCTATTCAACTGTCCTAAACTTCTATTCAACTATCCTAAAAATTGATTCGATATCGATCAAAGCCCTTGATATCAAAAATCAATCAAAATATTTGAAACTGATTGGCAACTCTAATAGAAATAGAAATGAATAAAATAAGAATAGCAAATCTCATGATCTGTATAGCTTCTTATGAGTCAACAACTAATGTCTTCAACAAATCAACAAAATGAGCGTAATTTATTTCAACTGTTTTACTTTCTCACACCTCGTGTTATACCTGACTGTGATCCCGTATGAAGTTGTCTGTGAGCTGTGATCTGTCGTTCCAGCCCTCGCTTCATGTACATGTGGCCGAACGCTCGCATCTCGGTGATGGGCGGAGAGCAGGCGGCCGGCGTCATGGCGCAGATCACCAGGCAACAACGAGAACGCGCTGGCAAGACGGTACGCAAAACCTTTCATCGTGACGTCGAAATTAAAAAATGAAATTCAAATAAAAAAAATACAAATAAAATTAGCTTAAGGTTCGTTTACTCTCGTGATTTGTGGTACGCACAAATTCTCTCGTGATTTGTGGTACGCACAAATTCTTTGAGCAACGTGCATGGTCCACACGTGTTCCACAAACACATGCTGGGCACGCTGAGAGATGGACTATGAATCTATTTCAATTATGATATATTATATTGTATTATTGAAAAACAGAACCTAGGTCTGTGAACATTGAATTTAATATTTCGTCTCAAGACCTATCCAGTGATCGTTAGGACAATTTTTACAGCACATTATCCGAGAATTTCTTGTCAATTCTGGTTCATAGTTTTTGTTTTATATTTACAATTGTTCAGTTTCAACTGTTGGTAGGCCCTAAAGAAACAATACATTTTTTGTTAGTAATTTCATTTTCTTTCCTTTTGTTTCTAGTGGACAGATGAAGAAGATCTAGCACTGAAAGCTCCGATAATCAAGAGATTTGAATTCGAAGGGAGTCCGTACTACTCCAGTGCTCGGTAAGTAGGCTACGACGCGTAAACTTATTACTCCAATGAACTCTTCGAAGTGAGGCAAGACAACGTGCCAAAGGAAGAGCAGTTGGGTTTAATAAATGAAGTGTAGGAAGGAAACGTTCACGAAAGAAGAAATGTAGATTTATTCACAATTTTGAGGGATAACAACACATAAATTGGCACACGTGAAATATAAAATTGAGAGGAAATTATTGGTTTATTTTATTCTTAGTACACACTACATTATTTTGTACAAACCTGTTTTGAAGATGGGCCCCAACTATCTCATAAATTACGTACACGTTCATAGAGCCACAGCGGCACCAATCTCGTGTGTACATTTCATCTCTGTGTTCTATCAACGTGCTCTAGTCGATAGTCCTATCTTTATTCATACATCTCGGTCAATCGACTCAATCCATATATCAAGCCTCAGGCTATCTTCCTATACACACCAAGTAAATTGATAATCTGCCAACCAATATTATATTTTGATTAAATTGTAATATACTCGAGTCGTGGATGACGACTCGTGTCGTCATCCATTCAGGGAATTGGGATTCTTAACTCTTACGGGATTATACATACTATCAGTAGTCCTATTTGTGAGGGACAATACTCACCTATACCAGACTCGAGGTGAAACCCACACTCATCACACAAGAGATGCAACAAAGCTACAGCAAAAGCACCATAGGCTAGGAATTATGGACAAGGATTTGATAAACTGCGGAGTAAAACTCATGAATAGGCTTCCAGATAGACTGAGGAACATTAAGGAGAGAAGTAGTTTTAAAAGAGACGTGAAGATTTTCCTCCTACAAGAAGTCTTTTACAATATGAATGAATTCTACGAACGAGCGTGGTAAAATTATGTCTTCAAACATGAAATGATTTATAATTAGTAAATACTTGAAATACTATATGTTAATTATATTGTAAGTTTCTTAAACTTCAAATACATGTTTTAGTATGTAGTTTCTGACAAGGTCAACACAATGTAAACTGTACAAGCGACTGATAATAAACAATAAACAATATTCCTCGTGTGTTAGGCTATGGGACGACGGCGTGATCGACCCCGCGGACACTCGGACCGTGCTGGGCCTGAGCCTCAGTGCCGCCCTCAACATGCCGATACCGGACACCAAGTTCGGCGTGTTCCGCATGTGATTCCGTCAACACTGCCGACGAGGACGCTTGACGAAACGCGAGAGGTAGGCTGCGGGCGGTTGCTCGTTGACGATTCCGACACTTGGATACGTAACACATCTGCGTTCTACACTCAGGTCAAATCTACGTTGAAACATAGAATAAGAAGTTGGTAACTTTATCCACCATGCAAAATTAAAAGATCCAACAGTTGACCCTCATGTTTCTTGGCTCTCGTTATCACTCATTAGAATTAGTATGAGCTGCATATACATCGGCACGATAGCTATAATTCAAGATAAAACTAATTATGTTTTCAAAAGATTCATTAATATAGCAGCCAAACTAGTTTAAACATATTAACAATAAGTCAGTGAGCTTAAAATTGCATTTATTGTATATATAAAACATTCAAAACCTGTTCTTTTGATCCATTACAAAACTGCTGCTCCGAGAGGTTCTGAAACGAACATGAATTATGATGTAATATCATGACTTGGATACGATTCTATGGGAAACCAGGCCGTGCAATTGTAGAAATGGGATATCTTCAATATTGTGTTGAACGAGCAGTTTTCATCGGAAATCAAAGAGTTAACAGGATTCATCCATTTTTAGTTCATCGTGATGATGTAAATTGATTAAAATATCGTAAGCGTGTTGATGCAACATATGCGTATTTTGTTTGAACAACAAAGTTAGGTTGAAGTGTAGGCTATCTACTATCTTATTCATAGGACGAAAATGTTTGTACATTCTCAGAACAGCCATGCTTGCCATATTTGAAGACTGATTGACTTTCAGACCATGTAGTTAGTGGGGTATTTTATTTACAATCACATTTCATTTTAAGAGTTACGTGTTTTTAATTTTTTGGTGCAAACAATCTAGGTATGCTTAGTTTTATGCTGCACATTGTCCAATGTTCAAAAGTCTTATGAGGATCATCATAGTCAGCAACTATCGATATTTCCGACCATTTTTATTGTGAAAATGGTTGATAAGTTTATTTTTCTACTTGTAGTTGGTGAACCTGATTCCATTCACAGGGAATAAAGCAATACGGGTTGTGGGTTTGGCCTGCAGACTACCTCAGTCTAGGTTAGTGGATGAATGACAAAATAGGGTGAATCAATTTAGTTCAACGAATCTTGTTGAAGTTAGTTATTATTAAAATGGTTATTGTATGTATTGGTGATGTTGCAATAATAACAATGCAAAAATATGCTCAATGTGTATAATATGATGTTAAGTTCTGTTGTTTTTGTATATATTTTGTATTTGATTTATTTAACTGCATATATTTTAATAAAAGACAAAACTTGTTAAATGATGCAAAACATATTTATCTTGAAGATATACTACCGGAACATGTCATGCAGTGTGATAATAAAACCAACCCCCACTTTATCACTGCTCTCTTCTGACCTCTCACCTGTAACACCTGTAGTAACTGTGCAATTTGCTAGGAAGCGCTGCAGACATGCTGGATTGTGCTGCTACCCAGCAGGCACCGGGGCAATTCCTTCATTGGCAAGCATATATAGGTATGTATGTATGTATGTTTTATTGGGCCACAGGGAATTGATATTACAATAATACAATAACGCCATTATCTGCCACGGCGGTTTCCTAGGTAGAGATCGAGGGGACCTTGGGTCATACCATCTCAGGGGCCGTGGTTGTGCTTTCAATTAGTTTCAGACAAAAATAGAGAAATCACAATTAAACAAAATCTCTGACCACAATTTCAACCTTACAAAAGTAATTATTAATTAAATACGCGAATATAGTTAATTGATTTGCGACGAGGGGTAAGCTAATTTACGTACTTTTTCACTTACTTCACTTTACTTAACAATAATATAGAATCATGGTTGAGAGTGAACAAGTTGAAACTCAATACAAAAAAGACTAAAGCCATGGTATTGTGCTCAAAAGATGTAAGTAAAAAGTTTGTAAAGGAGGTAAATGAGATTGAAATACTTTTGGACTTGGAGAATGAAAGTATTGAATTAGTAAAATACGGTACATCAAATATTTAGGCATAATAATTGATGATAAATTGAATTTTAAAAAACATGCTGATTATAACAAGAAAATAGCAAGAAAGGTTGGGTTATTGTGTAGAGTTTATTCTGAGAGTTTGCAAAGATACATCTATTGAGAAAATGTTAAAGGCATTAAATTGGATAAATGTTGAAGATAGAATCTTACTCGATACTCTTAGCTTAATATATAAAATAAATAATGGACTAGTTCCTCAATATCTCTGTAATAAAATTGAACTTACTAAAGATAAACACCAGCATAATACTAGAGCGTGCAAGAATATAAATATCTCAAGAACGTCAAAAAAAGAAGAAGACAATTCAATATTTATTAAGGGAATTAGAATTTATAATAGATTAGAAAATGAAGTGAAAGAGGCGAAAACGTTCAGTCAATTTAGAAGAGAGTGTTGTAAAAGTATTAAAGATAAGAAGTTGATTCCTATAATAAGTGTAAATTATTGGGATGGTCCAAATGTATATTAATCAACCATAATCAAAAATTTGCATTGATAATAGTAAATTGTGTCTTCTAATAATGTTATGTAAGTTATAATTCATCCTGTGTTGTAGGCTTTGAATTAACGATTTTTACTATTATTTTTAATATCATACCTAATAATATTTAATATTTTTACTAGTTCAACTATGAAATGTAACTATACAAACAAAAATGTTTTGAGTGTAATTGACCATGTAAATAGCAAGAAATGCTGATAAAGATATTTACTACTACTACTACAAATAAACAGTTGATTATTGAGAGATGGTGATTGATGGATGAAGGGAATTGAACAAAAACTCATGCCCTCAGAGGGACTCGAACCCATGCCCCTGTAGAAACAGATTTACGAAGTAGCGCGTCAACTGCTTCAACCACGAATCATAGTTACTGTAATGTCCGATTTTCGATGTTTCATATGACCCGAAACCCATGGCCCAGCTGTCTGCATTGCGTCACAGCATGGCCTTGGCCGACTTGCGCCTTGGACCTGTCACCTGTGAACAAACACTAGGCCTATAAAGTGTTATAACAACATTAATATTATATTAAGTGTATTAGGTGTTGATGTACAAATTATGAACTCGTGATGCAGTTGAGTATATCTATTGAAATACAGCTGGATATGTAATGAAAAGGTTAGTTTATAAAGTGGGTTTACATAGGTTAGGTTCGACTTTGTATATTTTTTCGGTATAATTCTGATTGTTTACTAGACTCAATGATTTTATAACCATACTTACCTAATACATTATAAGGAAGGGTAGGCCTACACTGAATATCTCATCTCATAAGCCTCGATTGTGTATAGGCCTACATCGTAGATAGCCTCTAGAGCATTAAGTATATAGTCTTATACTTAATGTCTAGAGGCTTGGCCTAGGTATTGTAAACTCAGTGGCCGTGTCGAACTGTTCGAGGGTAATGTTGAATGATGGTTAGTGTACGATAGGATACGGTGTAAACCTTGGAATTACAATCTTGATGTCCATGTCGCTTAAACCTTGTGGTTTTACCGTACCTGTACCTAACCCTAACCTTCATGACAAACCCCTAAAAACCTGAGAAAGTTAACCTAGCACAACCCTTCAACAGATCGGCGCAGCATACAGATGTGGCGTGATAGCGATATTTTATTTATCCAAAAATGACAGCTTTGGACCATTTCACATGTCTGGTTGCAGTTTATAAATGTTAGTCCTTATTTTAATAGCAGTAGGCCTATCGATTTTAAGTTTGTATACAATTTGTAATATATACTTATGAATTATCAGAACAATACTAAATGTGGGTATTATGTCCAAGCTAATTATATCGTGAAGGGAAGTCAAAGTCAAGTTATATAGTTAAAATCGAGTAGTCAAGTAATCATAGTATAGTATTTATATTGTAATTCAGTCACGATAATCAAAGTGTGACAACTCGGCAGATAGTACAAAGAGGGGATGAGAAAGTAACGTGTCATTTCGAAATGTTGTAGCTCTATAGATCAGATAGAATAGTGTTGAAAGCAGAGGGTTTTGGTGCGTTTGTTTGGCAATGAAGTCGATCGCTATCAGTTCTCGAGAAGTAATATTATTTCATTACTCTGTGTTATAGTGAGTGACAACAGCGTGTCGCTAGACATGGGGAAACGTGGAACATTTCACCGACGGACCAACGTCAAGTATCTGATGTTCAGCGGAAACAGAAGACATTCGTCAAGTTGAGAGCAAAGACTAGAAGAGGTGCGGAGAGAAGACGAAAAGAGAGAAGAAGAGGTGCGAAGAGAAGACGAGAAGAGAGAAGAAGAGGGACGGAGAACATAGCGAGGAGGACCAAACAAAAATAGTAATTTTTTTATTTTTTATTGGAATTTCAGAGCAGAATTGTTGTGTAGTTTGCCTGAAGCTGACCTTCCATAAACGCGGTATTCGCTAAGCATTTTTTCAACTGGGATACCGTGCCGCCATGCGCCGCTCTCATCAATGATTGGTCGTTTTTCAACATGGCGGCTAAAAAACCGCTTGGCGAATATCGCGTTCATGGCAGGCCAGCTTGACAGTAGGTTTCTGTTTGTTTTAGAATTGGAGAAAAAAGTGTATCTCCTGTTTCAGAATTGAAACATTATTCATTCTTTTTATCATTATAATTTTTAGTACGGTACATTTTGAAGAATCACAACCTAAATTATAATCATAAACAAAGATAAATATTAGTAATACACGTCTTGTCAGTTTCATTATGGTAGGCAAAGAAAATGCGTTCCATCACTAGGAAGGAAGCAGAAGCAGTTGTGATACATATTGTAGGAACCCGTTATTAGCCTTGGGTACAAATGGAAACCTTGAAAAAACCATCCATGGAGATGGATGTATATGCCTATTGGGAGAGCGGTTGTGACCTATATTGTAGGAACCATCCCGGTTCCAGCCTAGGTATTGAAGGAAGCCACGAAAAACACATCTATAAAGATTGGCGGGAATCAAACCGAGGCCCAATTTACGCTCATCTCCCAGTCACGTGGAGTAAGCATGCTATCTTACCAGTACCGCGCAACGATAACATGGATTATTTCTTGTGTCACAGGTTACGGGAATCGACTACGAGGACATCTCTATAGAGTCCGGAGAGAGGGAGACGGCTAGAACAAGGGCGATGAGATGGAGAGAGACGAGGACAGCGCAGGAGTCACCGTCGTGGACGTGATGTGAGGTGAGTAACAAATGTTAGGTCAGGGTAGCGAGTATTTACTGTTAGGTATTTTATTTATTTATTGTTGAAATATCTAGGAAGTATCAAGCTGCAGGATCGGTCGGGATATTGTTCAGGTTTTTATAAATCACAAGAGGTTGGTGATCAGAACAAACCAACTAGTTCAATGAATATAAAGTTGAATGTATATTGCTGCCCCCGTGGCTCAGTGGTCATAGCACCCAATAGCTACTCGGTCAGTTTGTGTGTGCGAATAGTCTAACGTGGTGCCAATAAGCTATTCGACCTGCTTATGTGCCAAATAGCGCTATTTGGCCACATAACTGTTCGTTATAATACCGGCCCTCAGTCAACTATCGTAGGTAATGGTAAGAAGTAGAAAATGAAGTCAGGTAGTTTGTAGCTTCGAGTCCTCCATAAGGCTTCGGTTTTTGTAATTTTCTTTTCATCTATCATCACTTCATCATTTCATTATCACTTGTTACCATGGTAGGACCCATATAGAATATTAGAATCCTTGTAATTACTTTGGAAAGAAGGAAATTGGAAAAATTTCAATGGAATTGAGTTTTTGAAATGCCCCTCCGTCTTTCTACCAAATTTGAGACGAATCAAGAATCATGATTTTTGGCCTTTTTTCACGTTTTTCAAATTTGATTTCTGACGTCAATTTTGGTTTTAAAATTTCCAAAAAAATATTTTCTTCCTTAGAATTAATTCTTCTTGCCGAATATCTAAACTTAATTGGGCAATTGTCGTTATTAAAAAAGACCGTTCTGAAAGTTGGCTGAAAATGTCCGTTTTTTGATAAATCAGCGACGTTTTTCTTGGCATCCGCTAGGGCAATCCTAACGGAACTTTCTAACGATTTAAAGATCCCAAAGTTATGGTCATAAAAAAATACTAGAACATCATAGGTCTCACCAGTTCATAGGAATTAATTGCGAAAGGTCAAAAACGAGCTTACTTACCCCTGTGCTTTTTGGTGATTTTTTTTGGGGGTTCGAAATTTGTGGTTTAATTTCCCAGTTCTATTGTTATGTATGTGTAATGTGATCAATTTGGAACACAAATCTGGTCTCGGTTTCAAAATTGAGTTTCATTTAAAGATTTTAGAGCGAAAATCAACTTGGTATTATTTACCATGGTAGGGCCCATATACAATTTTAGAATCCTTGTAATTACTTTGAAAATAGGGAAATTGGAAAAATGTCAATGGAGTTGAGTTTTTGAAATGCCCCTCCGTCTTCCTACCAAATTTGAGACGAATCAAAAATCATGATTTTTGGCCTTTTTTCACGTTTTTCAAATTTGATTTCTGACGTCAATTTTGGTTTTAAAATTTCCAAAAAAATATTTTCTTCCTTAGAATTGATTCTTCTTGTGGAATATCTAAACTTAATTGGGCTATTGTTGTTATTTCAAAAGACCGTTCTGAAAGTTGGCTGAAAATGTCCATTTTTTGATAAATCAGCGACGTTTATCTTGGCATCCGCTATGGCAATCCTAACGGAACTTTCTAATGATTTAAAGATCCCAAAGTTATGGTCATAAAAAAATACTAGAACATCATAGGTCTCACCAGTTCATAGGAATTAATTGCAAAAGGTCAAAAACGAGCTTACTTACCCCTGTGCTTTTTGGTGATTTTTTTTGGGGGTTCGAAATTTTTGGTTTAATTTCCCAGTTCTATTGTTATGTATGTGTAATGTGATCAATTTGGAACACAAATCTGGTCTCAGTTTCAAAATTGAGTTTCATTTAAAGATTTTAGAGCGAAAATCAACTTGGTATTATTTACCATGGTAGGGCCCATATACAATGTTAGAATCCTTGTAATTACTTTGAAAATAAGGAAATTGGAAAAATTTCAATGGAATTGAGTTTTTGGAATGCCCCTCCGTCTTCCTACCAAATTTGAGACAAATCAAAAATCATGATTTTTGGCCTTTTTTCACGTTTTTCAAATTTGATTTCTGACGTCAATTTTGGTTTTAAAATTTCCAAAAAAATATTTTCTTCCTTAGAATTGATTCTTCTTGTGGAATATCTAAACTTAATTGGGCTATTGTTGTTATTTCAAAAGACCGTTCTGAAAGTTGGCTGAAAATGTCCGTTTTTGGATAAATCAGCGACGTTTTTCTTGGCATCCGCTAGGGCAATCCTAACGGAAGTTTCTAATGATTTAAAGATCCCAAAGTTATGGTCATAAAAAATACTAGAACATCATAGGTCTCACCAGTTCGTAGGAATTAATTGCGAAAGGTCAAAAACGAGCTTACTTACCCCTGTGCTTTTTGGTGATTTTTTTGGGGGGTTCGAAATTTTTGGTTTAATTTCCCAGTTCTATTGTTATGTATGTGTAATGTGATCAATTTGGAACACAAATCTGGTCTCGGTTTCAAAATTGAGTTTCATTTAAAGATTTTAGAGCGAAAATCAACTTGGTATTATTTACCATGGTAGGGCCCATATACAATTTTAGAATCCTTGTAATTACTTTGAAAATAAGGAAATTGGAAAAATTTCAATGGAATTGAGTTTTTGAAATGCCCCTCCGTCTTCCTACCAAATTTGAGACAAATCAAAAATCATGATTTTTGGCCTTTTTTCACGTTTTTCAAATTTGATTTCTGACGTCAATTTTGGTTTTAAAATTTCCAAAAAAATATTTTCTTCCTTAGAATTGATTCTTCTTGTGGAATATCTAAACTTAATTGGGCTATTGTTGTTATTTCAAAAGACCGTTCTGAAAGTTGGCTGAAAATGTCCATTTTTTGATAAATCAGCGACGTTTATCTTGGCATCCGCTATGGCAATCCTAACGGAACTTTCTAATGATTTAAAGATCCCAAAGTTATGGTCATAAAAAAATACTAGAACATCATAGGTCTCACCAGTTCATAGGAATTAATTGCGAAAGGTCAAAAACGAGCTTACTTACCCCTGTGCTTTTTGGTGATTTTTTTTGGGGGTTCGAAATTTTTGGTCGAATTTCCCAGTTCTATTGTTATGTATGTGTAATGTGATCAATTTGGAACACAAATCTGGTCTCAGTTTCAAAATTGAGTTTCATTTAAAGATTTTAGAGCGAAAATCAACTTGGTATTATTTACCATGGTAGGGCCCATATACAATGTTAGAATCCTTGTAATTACTTTGAAAATAAGGAAATTGGAAAAATTTCAATGGAATTGAGTTTTTGGAATGCCCCTCCGTCTTCCTACCAAATTTGAGACAAATCAAAAATCATGATTTTTGGCCTTTTTTCACGTTTTTCAAATTTGATTTCTGACGTCAATTTTGGTTTTAAAATTTCCAAAAAAATATTTTCTTCCTTAGAATTGATTCTTCTTGTGGAATATCTAAACTTAATTGGGCTATTGTTGTTATTTCAAAAGACCGTTCTGAAAGTTGGCTGAAAATGTCCGTTTTTTGATAAATCAGCGACGTTTATCTTGGCATCCGCTAGGGCAATCCTAACGGAACTTTCTAATGATTTAAAGATCCCAAAGTTATGGTCATAAAAAAATACTAGAACATCATAGGTCTCACCAGTTCATAGGAATTAATTGCGAAAGGTCAAAAACGAGCTTACTTACCCCTGTGCTTTTTGGTGATTTTTTTGGGGGTTCGAAATTTTTGGTTTAATTTCCCAGTTCTATTGTTATGTATGTGTAATGTGATCAATTTGGAACACAAATCTGGTCTCGGTTTCAAAATTGAGTTTCATTTAAAGATTTTAGAGCGAAAATCAACTTGGTATTATTTACCATGGTAGGGCCCATATACAATTTTAGAATCCTTGTAATTACTTTGAAAATAAGGAAATTGGAAAAATTTCAATGGAATTGAGTCTTTGGAATGCCCCTCCGTCTTCCTACCAAATTTGAGACAAATCAAAAATCATGATTTTTGGCCTTTTTTCACGTTTTTCAAATTTGATTTCTGACGTCAATTTTGGTTTTAAAATTTCCAAAAAAATATTTTCTTCCTTAGAATTGATTCTTCTTGTGGAATATCTAAACTTAATTGGGCTATTGTTGTTATTTCAAAAGACCGTTCTGAAAGTTGGCTGAAAATGTCCGTTTTTTGATAAATCAGCGACGTTTATCTTGGCATCCGCTAGGGCAATCCTAACGGAACTTTCTAATGATTTAAAGATCCCAAAGTTATGGTCATAAAAAAATACTAGAACATCATAGGTCTCACCAGTTCATAGGAATTAATTGCGAAAGGTCAAAAACGAGCTTACTTACCCCTGTGCTTTTTGGTGATTTTTTTTGGGGGTTCGAAATTTTTGGTCGAATTTCCCAGTTCTATTGTTATGTATGTGTAATGTGATCAATTTGGAACACAAATCTGGTCTCAGTTTCAAAATTGAGTTTCATTTAAAGATTTTAGAGCTTAAATCAACTTGGTATTATTTACCATGGTAGGGCCCATATACAATGTTAGAATCCTTGTAATTACTTTGAAAATAAGGAAATTGGAAAAATTTCAATGGAATTGAGTTTTTGGAATGCCCCTCCGTCTTCCTACCAAATTTGAGACAAATCAAAAATCATGATTTTTGGCCTTTTTTCACGTTTTTCAAATTTGATTTCTGACGTCAATTTTGGTTTTAAAATTTCCAAAAAAATATTTTCTTCCTTAGAATTGATTCTTCTTGTGGAATATCTAAACTTAATTGGGCTATTGTTGTTATTTCAAAAGACCGTTCTGAAAGTTGGCTGAAAATGTCCATTTTTTGATAAATCAGCGACGTTTATCTTGGCATCCGCTATGGCAATCCTAACGGAACTTTCTAATGATTTAAAGATCCCAAAGTTATGGTCATAAAAAAATACTAGAACATCATAGGTCTCACCAGTTCATAGGAATTAATTGCGAAAGGTCAAAAACGAGCTTACTTACCCCTGTGCTTTTTGGTGATTTTTTTTGGGGGTTCGAAATTTTTGGTCGAATTTCCCAGTTCTATTGTTATGTATGTGTAATGTGATCAATTTGGAACACAAATCCGGTCTCAGTTTCAAAATTGAGTTCCATTTAAAGATTTTAGAGCAAAAATAACTTGCAGAATTTTTCAATTTTCCAAATTTGATATGTCTCAAATTTGCTGTGAAGATGGAGTAGCCCTTTGTAATGTTTAATCGTTCAAATTTTTGTAATCAATCGCATCTGAAGCAAGTTATTCACGTTTATTAAATCCTCCTTCCTGTTTGCAGGCTGCAGCTTACCTTGAAGACTCCCTCCTTGGATCATCGTGGCGATTACGAGGTAGCAGGTAATGCACCGTCATGTGCCTAATCTGACCCGTGTGCCGCCTGCACCCCCAGGTATGATTCAGCCTATTGTAAAATGATCCCCGAGCCGGGTAGGCCAGCCCAGAGTGGTTTGATCAGCGCCCTGTTGGCTCTAAACCAAGCTGATTAAAGCTCCACGACAGGAAATCATCTCCTCGAGCTTAAGCAATCGATGCCACACCCGAGCACGTGAATAAAAGGCTCACGGCGGTGAGGGGATTGATCTGGATGGCTCTCGGGTGAGACGTGCTACTCTTGCGTGTGAGATAGACTTGCATGAGCCTGCCTTGCATTCAAAGGTACATTGTCATACATCCTACCACCATCTAAGATTAGCTGGAGGGTGTGGTGGAGACCTTGGCTTCGACCGTGCACGAGAGACTTGCGTAGCTTCTTCGGAAGCTACACGAGCCTTTCTGCATGGAAAATTTCAAGGTCGAGCCCCTACACTCGACACAATCCCGCCACCGCCACCGCTGCGGGCGGCACGCGGTATACCAGGAGCTACAGGATAATCACACAAGTTAGAACACGTCATGTCATTGTAACATAGCATCAATTTATTGTCACATACACTGTACAAGTTATATCAATAAATTAAACGATCACAAGTTATTTGTTTGCACATCATTATCAGTCTTGTCTCAATCCATTCACAATGCAGCAAGTCTTGTCATCAGCATTCAGCCAATCAAAACACAGCATCTTGATCAGCTGCTTGTATATGCAGCAATCCACGTGGTGACCTTGACAGCAAGCTGACCTCAACAGCTGGTCCAACTGACTGACGTCACGCCGCTACTTGCTGTGACACGGTCCACTCAAGGCTCGGACAGCTGTGTTGTAATAGTTGTCATTCCTTCCAAAGCCTGCAACAATAGGAAATAAATCTGTTAGTGACATACCAGACAATATAGCACTTGCATTCTCGTAGCGTCAGTTTCATCGGGGGGACTAGTGCAACAATGGCCTGCTCAATAATATCATATTGAAACTATTCATAATCATAGCAACAATCACGGCTTCCTTGATGCACAAACAAATTAGTTAGACCTACACATTTCATTGTTGACTTTTGTTTCCCAGTATACAAAAAGCCACCAATTAATGTGTGAACCAAGATTGTTGCTAAGATCTGCAACCTGTTGCTGAACTTGAAAGATTTAAGGCCCATTCACAACATAAATTAGGAGTAAACTTAGCATAATGTAATTATTCACAACAACAATTAGCATCAAGAAACAGCCAATGAGAAGGCTTGTTTAGATCATCTGTTTATTCTGCTACTGATCAGCTGTCATCTTCCTTTGTGCAATTGTGTCTAGTTTTTAGGTTAGTGCACGTGTAGTAGGCCCAAATATCATTCACTCCCTCTAAACTATATTGTAATATCATGGTTTCAATTCACATTCCCAATATTTGCTTCAAGACAGCAAATTAAAAGGGGGCGTGTTCAAACTAGGATTCAAGGCAGCCTGCTAGACATCATCCAAACAATAGAAGCAGTGGCCAACGTTTACTCAAATCTGATGGTCAGTGCTTGCACCAAGCTGTAAGAATTAACAGCTAGGTTTGGAGTTTGTACGTAAGAAATTAAGTTTTGAGTTTGTCATTGTTAAGCATCAAGTTTATTGCTGTAGTAATGATAGCGAAGATCTATTGGCTTCGGATGGATGATTAATGAGATGATGGTTTCTTGGGTAATGGGAAGGAAGCGGTCATGCCTCTACTGTGGGAACCATCCCGGCATTAGCCTAGACTACAGGGGGCTATCGTTATTAGGCCTATAGGAAAATATGAATGACCAGAGTTTGAGCTAACGAGAGTTTACTGTGCTTGTATTACTTCAATTTGAATCTGACAAAAACATAATTGAATAAGTAATCTATTGTTGCTATGTGGTTGCTATTCTTGATAGTATCCAAAATAGTTTAATTGAAGTTTTACATACCGTACATTTCATAGGCCGACTGTTCGCATGGGAAATCAATAAAATCATGAAAATTGACATTTTTGACTATTTTTCAATTCATATTTTCTGAAAAGCCTATATGAAGATATGTATGTCAAAATATTGAAGGTTAGGTATATTGAATCATCTTTATATTTAAAATTATATTGGGTTCAACGGCATACTTTAATATGTTGAAGATCTAATGGCGTGAATGCTTGACTTGGATGAGACGATGGGATGATGCGTTAAAGGTTTCTTAGATAGTGGGAAGGAAGCGGTTGTGGCAACCATCTCAGATACCTGGCTACACAAGGAAACCAAAAAGAACCTTTGTAAAAATGGACCATACTTTGTCTAGCATTGTTAGAATACTGTCTGTCATTTTCAATGACGAGATGGAGTACGGGCTTACCAGTGAATAGCGTCGTGATATGAAGTTCCAGCGAGCCAATCACGAGCCAGCGTGTAGTTTGTGATGTCAGCCAGCCAATGAGAAGCCAGCGTTGTTGTTCGACGAGCGTCCGTAGTGGTGGTATGTTGTTAAGTGCTCGTGCAAGCTGTAACATTGTAAATAGTTCAGTAAGTTTTCTCAAAGTCTATCACAGTTCATCTATTAATTTTACATTCTTTATTTGTTCAACGACCCTACCAACAGCTAGGTTATACAGGGGTACGAATGAGCAGGTGATGATGCGATGATCCAGTAATGATATGTCTTACAAAAACCCATGCCTTGAGCGGGACTCGAACCCACGCCCAACGGTGACTTCATTTTCTAACAGTGCGCGTTGGTCGACTGAGCCACGGGGACAGTTGATTTTGTTGAATTTATTCAAGCACTCGAGGACTATATACTTCATTCATTTCTATTGGGCTTAACGACGCATTGAACTGATGACCAAGATCTATTGGCGTCAGTGAATGATTATATGAGATGATGGGATGATGAGATGGAAGGTTATTTCATCATGCATTTATGGATAGTGGGAACGAGTCGGTCGTGGTCTGTTGTTGAGTAACCATTCTAGTATAAACCTGAATGACAGGGAAACCACAAAAAAAATCTCGTGGCGGGAATCGAATCGCGGGCTCCTGAATGACGGTTCACTGTGGTAGCTACTCACACACAACTCGGTGAATATTTTTTTATATTGGGTTCCGCAATGCACTGCAATGATGACTCGAGATCTATTGGCGTCGATGGATAAAGGATGACGGTTGGGAGATCAGACGACAGGCTATTTTATTGGATATTTTTGGGTAGTGAAGGAAGTGGTCATGGCCTGTTGTCAAGTAACCATCTCAGTATGAACTTATAATGACAGTATAAAGAATCACAAAAAAATCGTCAGGATGGTCGACCACAATGGGAATCAAAACCCGGTCTCTTGAATGACGGTTCAGTGCGCTAGCCACAGGTCCACCCGTCTACCAGTACCCATTTCCGCCCAATAAAATGTATTAAGACAACGTAATAATATGTTAGTGAAAAAACATTCTTCTCTTATGAAAACGTGATTCGAGAGAAGGCATAGGCTAACTGGGCCAGCAATTCAGAAGGGCATAGGCACAAGCTGCTACTATGTGCCACATGGGATCTAGGCATGAGCTTAAACCAAGTTAGGTCCTGTTAGGCCTAGGCCTAAATGACTTTTCAGCCAAGTCGTAGCCA
This sequence comes from Brachyptera putata, assembly GCA_907164805.1. Taxonomy (NCBI): domain Eukaryota; kingdom Metazoa; phylum Arthropoda; class Insecta; order Plecoptera; family Taeniopterygidae; genus Brachyptera; species Brachyptera putata. The sequence continues at coordinate 24,084,162 of OU015470.1, read as the reverse complement.
TCAAGCCAAGGCAAGTCTTCTTGCACATGTACCGGTAGGCCTGTTTCTAGGCCTACCGCACACTCAGTGCTCACGTGCATCAGGGTGGGAAATCAGCAAGTGTTGGCTCAGGCCTATTGACCTAGGCCTAGATCCCAATGAATAGAAGTGAGGAAGCCCTATGCTTACCAGCTAGCGTTGTGATATGAAGTTCCAGCGAGCCAATGAGAAGCCAGCGTTGTTGTTCGACGAGCGTCCGTAGTGGTGGTATGTTGTGAAGTGCTCGTGCAAGCTGTAACATTACAAATAGTTCGGTAATTTATCTTGAATTTTCTTACAGTTTCTCTATCTATTTTATTAATTTTACACTTCAATTTTGCTCGACGACCCCACCAACAGCTAGGTTATACGGGGGTACGAATGAGCAGGTGATAGTGCATCGATTAAGTAATGATATGTGAAAGGATGTTTACAAAAACCCATGCATTGAGCGGGACTTGAACCCACGCCCAACGGTGACTTTATTTCCCAACACAGTGCGCGTTAGTTGACTAAGCCACGACGGGGACAGTTGATTTTATTGAATCTATTCAAGCGCCCAAGGTCTAAATACTTCATTCATTTCTATTGCGCTTAATGTCACATTGAACCGATGACTAAGATCTATTGGCGTCAGTGAATGATTATATGAGATGATGATATGGAAGGTTATTTCAGCAGGGTGGGAAGGAGTCGGTCGTGGTCTGTTGTTGAGTAACCATCCAAGTATAAACCTGAATGACAGAGAAACTTTGAGAAACTCTCATGGCGGGAATCGAACCCCGGGCTCCTGAATGACGGTTCATGTGCTAGCTACTCAACCACACAACTCAGTAAATGTTTTTTTTATATAGAGTTCCACAATACACTGCAATGATAACTCAAGATCTATTGGCGTAGATGAATGAAGGACGATGGTGGGAAGATCAGACGACGGGTCATTTTATTGGATATTTTTGGATAGTGAAGGCAGTGGTCACGGCCTGATGTCACATTAACATTTCAGCATGAACTCTAAAGAATCACAAAAAACAGTCAGGATGGTCGACCACAATGGGAATCGAACCCCGGTCTTCTGAATGACAATTATTCTTCTCTTGTGATGATTCAAGACTCGAGAGTAGGCGTAGGCTAACTAAGCCAGCAATCCAGAAAGGCATAGGCAGAAGCTGCTACTATGCACCATGTGAGTCGTAGGCATGAGGTAAAAACATAGGGCCTAGGCCTACATGACTTTTCAGCCAGGACCTAGGCAGCAATCAATGGCACGTATTCTTGTTCATGTACCGGCCTACCGCCTACTCAGTGATCATGTGTATCAGGGTGGGAAATCAGCAAGTGCTGGCCTACGCCTATTGACCTAGGCCTAGATCCCAATAAATAGGTTGGGAAACCTTACATCTAGGTACCATCTATTACTTAGGTTGGGTCTCAAAAAACTTTGCACGTTGAAATCAAGTGGACTTGATGTTTTCAAAGTAAAAAATGACTAGAATTAGAAGCTTACGCCTAGGCCTACGTCTACGGCTATGGCCCACCACTTTCACGGCAAAGTACGCGGATGCCTAAATGGAAAAGATATTAATTTCACAATTTCCCTTGTCAGTATGATCATTGTTAGTTCATCCGCTAGATTTTGAAATCACCACTAACATCCACATCCATAACTAATTATGCACGCAGTATGCATTAGAGTAACATACGACAGAAAATGCTGAAAAAAGTTTACCTTGGACATCGCCAAATCTCGGAAGCCATCTTGGATGCGATCAGATTGTGCGTTCAGAAATCAAGTTTAGAAAGACATGCTTTCATTGCACCTATGCATGCTGGGTATTATGACGTAAAAATGACGGGACATACGAGTTAGGTCGAAAATCAAACGTTATTATTTTCAGGTAGAGTTTTGACAAAAATATAAGATGATTTGTTTACATCAATCAAAGCTATTGAGAAACCCATTAAGAATTCAAGCAACAAGTTTAACCATTAACCAATGAAATTGTACAATGATTAAAATTATTAATGATTAAAACAGGCAGACAATGACAATTGTTTTGAACACAAGGTGCATAATAGCTCTCCATTACAGACGAAATAAATAACGGAAGCGAGAACGATGCATAGAATTTTACTGTAGTGGCTTGTATCTTGAATACGAATATCAATTACAGCATCGAATATCAGTATACCAAGGGACACTTCATAGTTTCATTGTCACCTACTTATTTGTACCCCCAAATAACCTAGCTGTTGGTGGGGTCGTTAAGCAAACAATAATCATCGTCTCAAGAAATGAGCTAGGTTGTCACCAACACAGAATTTTAATAAACGACACATACTGAAGTCAGCGCTTACTTCACTACACAAAGTATTGATTTCATCCCAAATGCCTGCCCACCTAAGATGAATACTGTATTTATCTGTCTACATAAATGACTTTCAAGCTGTTTCAATATGTACACTTCATGTGTTTGATAATTGAAATAAGGAGCTGTACTTTTCTTTCATCTACGGGATATAATTTTCTAGATATAATGCATTAGTCTTCAATATGTGACAACATAATATTTATTAACGACAAAATTCACGAATCAAAAGAGGAAGGTACATATATTTACATAGAACATTATTCAAAATGATAGAAAAGAAAGAAAAACGAATAAGATAAACTCTTAATTTACGTCAACTTACACAGCTACACAATAATAGTATTGGAATAGAATATATAGAAACTTTAAAAACGAAGAAATGATTACATAGCAGAGATCACATTAAAAACAACAAACTTATTAGGCCTACTTGGCTATTGAAGAGAAGTACATATCATTTTATTATGACATTCTGATTTCAAGTTGGTTATTGTTCTAAATTTCATGATATTTGTTCAACTAATGTTTTCGAAACGCTAAATTTATGGAAAGTTATAAAACGATTCAACTATGCACGTATTTTATAATGTCCTTTGAAAAATGTAATCAATTTTAATTAGAATACGTAATAAACATTACTACTGTAGCATTATTAGTAAATTATTCAATTGATAAAATGGGGAGAAAGGGAGAGAGAATGGCAGTGTGCATATGATATTGAGGCAAGTTCAACTTTGTGGTAAGCCTGTTGATGGAATAAACTGCACACAATAAAAAACTCAACGTTTCGACTTCTGTCTTGATTATTTGATCTTCTAGTGGATCAAGAGAGAAGATATTTCTTTTTGTATCAATTAGTCTTACGTAATCTTCAAACAAATTGTCTTCTTGCTCATTATTCAAGGTAAGCTGCAGTTCTCTCTCCATTTTCCTCCGAGCTATTATATTTAAGCCTGCGGCTATTTTCCTGTATAATTATATATATTTTAATAGCATGAATAAAATATGTAAATTGGTGTAATTCTTTAGTTACAAGCAGACCATCTAATTACATGACGTAAGCTCAAATTCAAATTACAGTTATTTGTGAAATGAATAGTTTTAAATTTGGCCATTACTGCTTTTTAAAGCTTTCCCATTATCTTTTGTCCGTCCCAAGAACTATGTGTTTCCAGTTTTGGTACTTCTACAATTTGTTCTTCATCATCATAATACATCAGATAATGATATTTAGGACGGACGTACACTACTATGAAGCATCACAATGATTTGTTACTATCCGTTTTGGTCCGTTACCTAATATCAACATTTTTAAATGATGTCATAAAATATGTTTTTACCCTTACAGGATTTGTTTAAACATTACGTTATTCTTTGTACAGTTTATTGTTTCATGCTACATAATGCAACGAGCACAATCATTACTACATCGAGAGAAAAAAAAAAGAAAAACAGTACGGTATTTAATTCATACATAGTTATTTTGTTAAGGTACGTTCATATTTCTGTATTGAGCAACCCGCAACCTGCAACACTCAACACGCTTCCAACGCATGAAGTGTGTTCACTGTTTGGTGTTGTAAAATCTGCCACTAAACTGCGATGGGAAATATTCTCACTCATTATATTGTGTACCTCCGAACAATTCTGCAACTCTTGCCCAAGTAAGATATTTAGAAGTTCTGTTGAAATATGTAAAGCTGTTCAAATCCCACAGAGATGGCTCTCGTTCAATAACTTTAATTAATTCAAAGTTGAAAGCAGTCTCGAAATTATCTGTTTCGATTTCTGATTTCTGTATATTTCACTGCACACTGTAAAAAAATTGCCTTTCAACAAACAAAATCAAACGCGCAGTGAGAAAAAGCGACGTATTGTTGGTAGCGATGCCGCATTGCAACTAGAAATCATGAACCAAGTTTATCTGTCAACGCTACAACTCAACGCAACGCTGAGTTGCGATCATGTAAGAAACTTGCTGATTGGTCAACGTGTGTTGTAAGTTGCAAGTTGCTCAACGCTGAACTGTAAACGTACCTTTATGGTTCGAAGTATTCTTGTCAGTTTCAAATACACACGTCTTAAAAAGTACTTCTGAACGTTCTAAAATGCTCTTCCGAGTTGAGCGTTGGCTTATTAGTTTTTACAGTTAGGATCTGAACACTTTGAAACACTAGATTTATTTACTGCTACATATGGAAAGTTTTTTTCATCAAATTTGGTGCAAAAAATATTTTTATTTGGTGGTTGGAATTAATTGTTATGATTCATTTGGAATTGGGAATGTCAATACATTCTATACTTTCTATAACAGCACACGGCTAGCAATGATCGGTGTTGCTAGGCATTCACGTCACAACTAAACAATGGGTTGCTCTAATACACCGAAAATATCTTACTCTGAAAATATCGTACACCGAAAAGAACGATATTTCCGTACATGTTGGTATATTATTTTTGTGAATGGGGAATAGTCCTCCACTATTTAATTACAATATTGCAACACCACCCTGAATCGTCGTTCTACTCGGGTCTTGTCACCGTTTTAGTCATCCTACAAAATACCGTTTACAGTGTACGATATTTTCGGTGTATTAAAGACAAACCTGAAACAATTTCCCGTTATTCCCAATAATAAATAAATCATAACCAATTTCAAGTACCATTTAGGTCATTTTCACCCAGAATCATTTAAAAAGTGTTTTTTTTTCCACGTGCAATAGAAAATGTTGGTGTTACGACGACAGTTCTTTCTTACATCATTTAGATTTGAGAGCCCTCGGTAGAAACGGTCGGCGGAATTGTAAGTCGAACAACTGTTAACTGACTACCACCCTTGGCTACATGGATAGTGTCTTGTATTAACCGGTAGTCAGTTAACTAAGCTAGGACTTAATCGTAGGTTGTAAAACACACTCTTGAGGCTTGTTATTTACCGGTAGTTGTTTCTATTGTATTGAGTTGCATTCAAACTTTAAATCTAAACGATTGAAGAACTTCAACATTTTCTTCAAAATACTGTTCTATTTGACAGTAGGCCTAATCCTGTAAAATAATGAATGAATAATTATTATCAGAATGTGAAAAATATTGAAGAACAAATCAGAGGATTCACATACGGTATATTTTTTGGGCATAAATGATTTTTTTATAGTTATTTAAATGAATAATTTTTGAGGTATTCATGATTCAAATTGACAATATGAAAGCTGTTATGTCTAGTACCTTAACGTTGTTTTCACTCAAAATTGTGATTTTTGCTGAACTTCAATATTTTTTTATTTTTTCATTATTTCAGTAGGTACCGTACTTTGATTCGATATTGAAGTGGAACTCAATACTCGATGAACTCGATAATGAAACAATGATCAACATTGATTCATTAAATTGTAAATAACTAAAATAGCACTCTGCTACCTGGAATTTTGCATTTTGATTTTTGAGCGAAAAACTCAAGCCTGGTCACTCGGATGAGATACACGAGAGCACCTAATGTCCCTCTTCATCCAGTTACGCTCTTTTCCCTGCCACCGTTCTCTGTTTCATTACCATAATTGGATTTTATTTTCAATTAATTGTTTGCAATATCGATTGGAAATTTTAAAGTTTGATACCTTTCGATCAATTTTTTGTTATGGAAATTCTTCCATAGGTTGGCATTCCTAATAAAAATAGCACATAATTATAACATGTTGTAATTCTGAAACTGACAAGTTGATACTGTTATTCGACTTCAAGTAAATCGCTAGACAACTATAATCGAGTATATTATTCGGGTTTTGAATGATTTCGTAAAATCTTTGGGTAGATATGTATGGTTTTCATTGAATATTATTTTTCACTTTGCTCTCGTTGAGCTTCAAATAACACGTTTTTAAGCATTGTTGAAGGTGTTTTAGTATTTAATAATCATATTTTGCACTCACTATTCATTTGGCAAAATTCTTTCAAGAGGTTTTCAAAACTATCTGATGAATTAATATTCCATGTTTCTATAAAGGCAAACTTTTTTTTATTGTGGTTCTAATCGCAATTCTATTTTTCATCATGGAAATGGATATTGTTATTGTTCCCAGCTTTTAAATTTGTTCTTGATTCGTTCCAATCGCGACAAATTGAACTATTAAAGCTCGAATGATACAAACGTTTATCTAGATATTTATCGGGAAGATGGACACTTATAACGAATATTGACACCGTTTAGCGGACGGCTAAAACCTTTCGGACTAAAGTTATGTACTTCGAGTTGGACAGTCAATCAGTGCACGCATTGCTCGGTTCGTCCGAGTCGAGTCTCAGCTGATAGCGTCTGACGGGGAAGGCAAATCTTTGACGAGAAAAAACAAGAAGATTTTTTTTTTTCAAATTTGGTCTTATTTAAAAATTAACAAAAATAAAATTGGTTCACATCAAGGTATGAATGTACCGTAAGTTGTTTTTGAATAGAGTACAATTCATTTAATTTGAATTATTGATGAATATTTATTCATTTATATTGGGTTCAATGATACTTTCTGAATGAATGAATATTAGGGTTTTACGGCAAGTCAACAACGGATATATTTTGCGCCACGATACTTTCTAAAGTTATTTAATCATTCAGATGATGGAGAATGATGAGTGAGAAGAGACATGTTTTCTATCACATGTTCAGGAATGATTGTGAGATAATTTAAGAAATCGAAGATTCTAGAATATTCTATTCTCAGCTGTACTAAGTTAATAAAATAGATTCGAAAGGAATTTAAAATGTACGTTCTATTGGGATACCGATACGAAAGATTTCAGTATTTAGATTTTCCGAACCTGGATAGCAAAATCGAGAGACTCGCCTTCCTCGCCCTAATTGGAACAATATCGCACATTTAGGCCCAATTCCGTTGACTTTGATATAAATCACTTTTAACTCACACTGATGTTTAGCATCAACAACTATACCATATTCGAAATACAATCATATGAATCTGTTCTTATTCAGACATTTAATAAAAATCTACTTTGATAATTCAGTTGAATATATTAAATATTGAACTAAAATTCTAAACTAAAGTTTTTGTTAAAGCTCTACCTGCACGTGCACACCTTGCTTGAAATATCATCAAGCTGGGCACCTTGTAATAACAATCCTTCTGGTTGTAAATGCAAATTCCAACGATACTAAAATTAAAAACATGTAATATGTTGAATACTTGTTAATATTTATAATATATAATACCATTTAAATATAAATGTGTTTTGCAATACAAGCAAAATTGTTTAAGGAATACATTTTGTTCGAATGAAACGATCAGATGTTTTTACATGCACCTATAATCGACGACACGAAATCCAGACGAGAAATATCTTTTGACACGTTGACATGTTGACACGTTGACATATATAAATTTATAATAAATAAATACAAGTTAGCTTATTGATAGGAAATTATTTCATTGACTTACTCTATAAAATGCTAAAACGCTTTCGTTATTAACTACGTAATTCACGTACGCTATTGAATTGTTTATTATTCGAACTGGTACTAAGAATAAAAGTAACTAGTATTTTGTTTAATTATTTGTAGATAATTTTGTATAATTAATAAACTATTCATATATTTGTATTGAATTATAATTAAATTGGTGTCTGGCTTGCATCTTCGAAATCAATTCTATAAGAGCGCGTAAGATTCAGGAAAGTGAGATTTACTTACTCTCTGAAAAATATTCTAAAAGAGTATGAAAATTCTAATTTGTGAGTAAGAAATACTTTATTTACGTCGATTAGATTCTACGATTAGAACTTTTATAATTCATCCGGTGTATTTACGCATCGCGTGAGTCACAAAAACCGTTTTTGTGACTCACGCATCAGTAACAATACACAGGTTACGAATTGTCTACCGTTGATGTTTACACCGTTTCGTAGGAATTCATTCAATCTTTTTCTAATTCGAGATTTAAATTTCGTTCTTGTTTAAAAACATTTTCCACGTCTCTGATTCTATTTTTTAATTAATATTAAATGAAAATATGAAATAACCTGTCAAATTGATATTATCACTACATTATACTAGACCCTAATATATATATTGAAACATTAAATATTCAGCTTCAATTATGACGAATAATTAGTTGAACATGTAACATTCATATTATTTTCACCGCGATCCGAACTCGGAACTTTGAAACAACGCAGATACGTAATGCGTGTGTTGATGATTTAGTAGTTATATTAGTTTTAGTTTGTATTTTAAGCGTATTTTCCATTAACGTAACTGAATACTCGATATTGTCTTCCTTATGCTGATCTGAGTGGGTTGAAGTGGCGGTTTCAACTGCGGGATCGCATTCGTACGAATATGGCGATTGGCATTGTAATTATAGTAATAAAGTTATACAAATTAAAATTATGAGAAATACTAATAAGAAATACCGATCGATTGTCCGATGATTGTTGCACAAGTCCATCAGAATATCTGCTTTCTATAATCGTGGTTACGAAGTAAAACGGCAGTAAAACGTAAACAGGCTCTATGCGTCGCTAGGCGTTACCCTTCAAGCTGTTAATTCAAAGACCGTAGTTTTTAAATTATCAATTTAATTTGTTTTACATTTTGTTTCTTTTAAGAAATGAGTAATGACTAAATAATTAGTTAATAGTTTAATTTTAAATTGAAACTGAACAGACTTTTTTAATTTTATATTTTGCCAAAATAGTAGTTTGTATTTGAAATATTCGAATATCATACAAATGTGAACAATTTCATTGTTGGGTGTAAGACATATTTTATAAATGCGTAGATCTTTAAATTAGAAGTATTCTTAAGCCAGCGCCTTATTCCCGATAGGAAACGACAATGAAACAGGCCATCCAACCCCACTCTAAAATACTATTAATTTGGGGGCCTAAATCGTACTTGCATAATTGAACTATTTTTAAAAAAAGTTAATAAATAACTATTATTAATATATCCTCTACGATTAGCTACTTTTCGAGCTTAACTGTACATTATAAAATCCTTGTGTGCTACAGTTGTCCTATAGTAGGCCTATGATATATTTATAACTATTTCTATACTCCCGACGTATTTATATTGTTGAATATCGATTTAACTGATGACTAGTTATGCTGTATTGGGCATGGAAGCGTAGTTGTCATTTCTTATCACACCAAACCATTATTCTTCAGAACGTCCTCTCTTTGGTTTTAGGGGTCGTACTGAAATTACGTAATATTTTACTCCACAATTCTACCCCTCCCACCTCCCCTTGTGGTCACACTATGCAGCGGTAGGAAAAGCGCATTCCTTGGAAATACGTAACAATCTCATAATCTATATATTACCCCCCCCCCCCCCCCCCCCCTCCAATATAGAATCATTTCTTTCTAATTCTAATATAATCAGGGACACATGGAAAATTATGTAGGCCTAAAACTAAAATTGAAAAATTGTGTTTTTTATGAATTACATGTGACGTATTCAGTACCGTTTTAATATAAGGTAAAATTTGGGAGGAAAATTCAAAATATGATTTGAATAGATATTATAATTCATTGATGATTTAAATAGATTTTATCTACAAAAACGAGATATCACTATGCGTAACCCCTTTACCAGCTACCTCCCTGTCACCCCTCCTAAAGTGCGACGTAATTTCTGTACGACCTCGTAGTTTCAAGGCCAAGACTATGCGAATTTACTGTTGCCATGTTTAACATCGTTCCGAGATATACTGTACATCAAGCTGTTTGAAACTATAACGTATTTTTTCGTTCGAGTACATTTTGTTGACACAAGAACGGTTATATTTACTGTCAAGAAATATGACGCTGTTGACATATCAGAATAAATTAGTAATTAAATAATAATGCTACAATTTTTGTGATGCCATAAGATGTCTAAATGTGGATTGATTATTTCATTATAATAACCAATAATTTACTTTTTTTTATTTTAAAAATATTGATTGGTAGTTGATTGTAACTCTACTTCATTTTTACTTGTTTTTGTTCATTTTTGTGACGATGTAAATAAACAAATTTGCCGCAGGACAGGAATATCAAACAATTTTTGATGGTCATCATTGTCATCATTGTAGGCCTACTTGAATTTAGTTTAAACCATTTTGAAATCCAATTTTTAATCTGTTCCTACTAATAGACCCTTTTAAGAATTCAAAGCGCGGTGTTTACTGCCTGCTATATTGCATTTTAGCACCTGAGATTGGCGGAATCGTATTCTGGATATTTAAGTAGTGTTTCGAATATAGTATACTAATATAATGTTGTAACCACCATGATACTAGAAGTAAATACGTTAACTGTAATGCACAAAAGATTCGGGCTAAATAGCATTGGCAGCATAGGACTTTCAAACCACTCTACTTGAAACGTCGTCGCTAGATGGCTCCTTCATTTCTAAAAGGGTAAAGTGATATCTTTTCGGAATGCCGTACCTTCGATCAGCGTTCTCATTGGCTGGAAGCCAATACCGGGCGACACCAACCTGACCTACCTAACCCTAACCTTGATCACCTTTCCGCCCGTGAATGTCCCACCGAGCGCTGTAGTAAAGTACGGCATTCCGAATTTATGCCACTTTCCTAAAAGGGTCTATTACTAGAAAACTTCATCTAAATTATTTCGGATAATTTTATCTGGAGATACAGTTGATGTGTTTTACTGCATCAAACGTAATTCCAGCACAGCTTCAACACGATCACTGGAGCAAACTTCTTTCGAAACGTTTGCTTCCTGAAAAGCTGATTTGTCTACAATCAGTATTCACATAGTCTTTGCTTTACTTCTGTCATCTCTCTTTTGTTCATCTTCGTTCCTTTGTCTCGCCTTTGGTTCTCCGCATCTGTCTTTGTTCGATTCACTACACGTTGGCCGAGGATTACTTGCGCAGGAAACTGAAGAAGCCCCTCCCCTTTTCTGCCGGCGGCGCCATCAACATCGGCACCTGGTTCTTGTGAGTGATGTGAATCTACGAATAAATGAACTGAGTTAGCTTCAATGTGGTAGGTTTAGGACATTAGCTTCAATAAGTTGACTTCAATATTATGCGAGTATATGCCTATGAACATATTACTGTACAAATTTTCAAAAATGGTGCATTCTTTACCAGTGAAGTAAGTTTTTTCTCATTTATATTACAGTAAAACCTCTATGCATCGTTCCCAGATCAATCATTTTCCTGCTTGTATCATTCATTTTTTCTCACCCCACTCACATATAATCAATGTTGAATTTTCCTGGATCGATCGTTTTCCTGCATGGATGGTTTTGTTTTCCTGGTCCCTTGAAAAACGATGGATAGAGGTTTCACTGTATCTTAATTTTTATTTACAAGTATTTTTAACATGAACAAAACCGTTCTTAAAATGCTGATTTTTACTCGTGTGGTCTGTGCTTTGTATTATAGCTACTGTATGCAAAGTTATTCGCAACTCTCAAAGAGACTCCCAAACAGAAACCAAAAAATCGGAAATAAAATTGAAAAGAGCTTGATTCTAAATACTCACCAACAGGGCTTCGTTGTTTTCTGTGATCTGTTGTACAGTTGTACATACAAACACACACAGTGAAATTTCTATTCATCGTCCCTTGTACAAATTTGTATTCATGTTTTCATCAATAATTTTTTCCCAACATACTCCCTTACCTACTACTCAATTACTCAATTCACCTGCATGGATGGTTTTGTTTTATCCAGCTGGGCACTTAAAAAAAATATATAGATATAGGTTTCACTGTGAATATAATTTCTTTGTGAGATGTGATTTGTTTTAGGATCAATGGCAAGAAAATTTCAACTCGGAAAAGCATATAGCGTACAACTATTGTGTCTTACCGTGCACGGCGGTTGCATCCACGGCTCACCGTCGATCTGCATCGGGAATCTCTTCCGGGTCCGGATGACCACGGAGGAGCACTGCGCCAGCCGTCTCCCGGATGCTCGTAGACCTGTCCGGACTTGTCCCATGTGAAGGCAGTTCTCAAGGCCGATCACCTCGATGAGCCGGTCACCGATGTCTGTTGATACAGGCAAGTTTTACCGTTATTGGCAGGGCCGGCTCGTGGGCGGGGCGACCCGGCCAGGAGCCCGGGGCGCAAAATGTTTGGGGCGCTACATTTTTTTTAAAAAAAAATAAATGAACATGGAATACTTGATACGAAATTATTGTTAATATGCGATTACGAAGTGATAAGGAGGTCCGTTTGAAAGGTGACAAGTCGTCAGTTGACTTCTTAAATATATAGTATAGGAATGACTAAAAAACCAAAGTATACGGAAGTAACAATGAACCTTCTCTTCCTATTCAACTCTTATGTTCTCCATATAATCTTCATTTATAATGTTATTTGCATTTGCGCTTGCTCATCAAATGATGATAATTGTTTATGAGCGCGTCACGGCCTATTGACGGTTGAAGGGTGAACATGGGATGAAAATTGGATGACCTCGCGCAGTATTCATCAGCCCAATTAATATTTTTCTTGGATCCACAGAAGGGTGAGAATGTTTTATACATCTGGAGAGTCTCTATAATATCTTTTAAAATCAGTTTAAAATGTTCAAAAAGTCCAATTTTGGCTGGGGCTACCCGTCTAGGATCTATGAAAACATTTCAAGTAGTGTCTTAGGGCTCGCCCAGGGCGCCAAAATCCCACGAGCCGGCCCTGGTTATCGGGATCGATTGACTCTGTTTGGCTCGGTCATCTTAGGCACTAATGGATCGAAGACGATTATATGCCAGGAATAAATTCATGTGAAAGAAACTTTTACAGTTACGCTGGCGAACGTCAATAGAGTATAACTCCGATTGATAACCCGTTCGGAAATCTTGGCTTATTGACTCATTACGTTATTCTTATTCCTCTATAATTTTTTTGTATCGTTCTTTCCCTTTTTTTTGTAAAACTAATACTATAATTCCCTACATAATCGATGAATAAATTTATCATCATTTTTATGTACTGCTATCTCATGGTATAAACAAATTTGGACAAGTTTTTTTTGCCTTACCAACTAAATATTATCAAAATATATTTACAATAGTTGCCCCGGTGGCTAAGTCAATTATTGCTAGCCGTAGAAACTGAAGTTACCGTTGGGCGTGGGTTTGAGTCCCGCCTAAGGCATGGGTTTTTGTAAACGTTCTTTCACTTATCATCACTTCATCGTTCCATTATCACCCGCTCATTAGTAGCCCCGTATAACCTAGATGTTAGTGGGGTCGTTAAGCAGCATAAAAAAAGCATAATTTACAATACATTGGCAAAACAAAACATTTGAAACAACGAGCGTACCTTGTATTGCGCCACTAAGGTCAACCGAGTTGAAACTGCTAGTCGACAGTTCCTTCTCCCTCTCCTTTCTTCTCCTCGGTAATCGTGGCGGCACGCTCGCCCGCTTCTTGTTGTGGTTCTCCCCCCACAGGTTGCTACCCCCATGCGTGTAGGGGATGTTCAGTAGGGCTATTCCTTGCAGCGCTTGGCCGTTAGCCAGGTCCAGGGACACCCCATCACACTGAAACAAAGTATGGTGATTCAAATTCACTTCAACATACATATCCACGATCATCAGACCAGAGGCAGAAATAATATCCACATCCCTGCCCACAATCTGGCATTGTACAATAAGAACCCTGAATATGCGGGGGCCATTCTTTACAACAAGTTACCACAGAGGATGAAAACCATGACCGACAATAATCTCAAGCTATCTCTTAAACGTGTTCTCGTTGAGCTATGCCCTCACGCCGTCAACGAGTATTTACAATATGAATTTCCACAGAACACACTGTAACCATATTATCAAAGTGACTATAGATGTACTTACTGAAATCATGACATATTCTATAACTGGTTTTACTTTGTCTAACAACTCTGTACTACATTCCGTTCTATTGAATAAATAAATTTAACATTTAAAAACAAAAAAAAAAAATAATATTCACAATAGACACTTTTCGGGATTCAATGCGCAGACGCTTACTGCCTGCTAGCAGCCGAGATCGCTGGTGTTGCATTCTGGGTGTTTTAGTACTGTTGAAAAAGTCTGTCCGCTTATCCACAGGGTTGAAGGCAGAACACCGAGATATAAAACTCACATTATCTCTCATTTTACTCACTCTGACAGTATGTACATCTCTCAGAATATACTATATAGTCTCATAATCAATAATTGATCTAGTAATTGCTAATTGATCTATTCGTCGATTATTGACATCATCCCCACTCAACGTATGACGTAGTCACGCAAATACTGTGAAGCATACAACCATTCTACCAGCAGCTTACCATGATGTCCAGATCTTCGTGCAAGTTCTTACAAGATGCCGCAAACTGTTCGGATGTTGCGAACTCAAAGTACCACAGTTTGTTTTTCATGCGACTGTTGAACTTCTCCGGACACTTCTCTCGTTCCATGTGGAACTTCACGCAGATTGCCGCGTCCTGGAAATCAGCGAAACATACTCTGAGCAAGTGGCGGGGATGAGAGGGGAGGGGGGGGGGGTGATTGCCCTCCCTCATGACATTAGATGTGACACAAAAAGGTGCAATGAAAGAAAGATAGAAAAAAGGAAGAAAGGAGGAAGGATTGAAATATTGTAAAAGGCTGTTCCCAGATATCCCCAAATAACAAAAAAAACCCAAACCCCAAATTTACAAGCCCAATTAGGTTTTGTGGGCTCTATTGTGGAATGTATGTATATTTTCCTTGAAAATGTCAATAAAGAAACAACAACAACAACAACAACAATAACGTTGATTCAAGAATAAACTGAAATACTTTTTCAAAATGTCAATTTTAGTTTTCAGTATTATGCTTCTTCGAATATAAAATTACAACAATTGTAACAATGGTATCGATCACGATTACAATGTCAATCATAAAACCGGTGAGGGGGAACTTTGCATTAGGTTTCAGAACCGACAGAACCGGTTCTCAAAAAACCGCCCCTAGAAACGATCCTTCTACCAGTGCCGATAAATATATTCTTCACACAAGTTTTACATGTTGAAAAAATATAAAAATAATGTCGCTTCAGTGAAACCTCTATCCGTGAACGATGCTCGGTACTCACCACCCCGACGGAGAAGTAGTTGTTGATGATGTTGTACGGGATGGGGTCTCCGTGCGGTGCCTCGTCCTCCTTCTGCTCCGACACTTCGATATGCCACCGGTCCATCATCACCGGAATGGACTTGTCAATCTTCTGCAACATACCAACAAAAACATCATGATTTTACTATCATAATGTTCACGACCCATTTCTACTTTCAGCAATTACAAAACCAGATTTATAGATTTTTATTTCCTTAATAATTTCTTTGAAATGTTGTTGATAATATTATTCCTCTCTCAAAGTAATGACCATTGAGATACCGTTCTCAGTTTGAGTACCGTAGTTAGGACTAGGAACATGGATTTTTGAGTGTATCAACAGCAGGCTTACCTCGAGGAGTTTGTGAAGCATGTTCATGGTCAAAAGTGTCAACAGCAAGCTTACCTTGAGTAGTTTGTGTGGCATGTTCACCATAATGACTGTTATAACATCACGCTTACCTTGAGTTTGTGTGGTTTGTTTATCACGATAAGTGTAATAATATCACGCTTACCTTGAGTAGCTTGGGTAGCGTCTCTCCCTCGTAACCGCCGCCCCAGCGTAGACACCGAGCCAAGTCGTTTCCCGTGCCGAGAGGTATGACGCCGACTGCTGGCTGCATCTCCAGCTGAGCTCGATCTAGACAATAACGTTACAAGTACGTTAGGCCTTGGAGTCTGGTACAAAGTTGCATTTGCATGTACACTTCTCTCGTTATTGAATAAATATTGATACTCTCTTATTTATAGGCCCAGATTCACACATAGGCTGACTAGGCTCATGAATACTTTACAGAGTAATTAGTGTAATCAGCCCTGTAGTAGCTTCATGTATTCAAATGTAAATGTAACTAAAATCATGTTTTTTACCCACATTTTGTTTTCACTAATAAAATGAGCACATTTGGATAACAATGCTAACCAAAATGACAAGATTGAGGTGAAAAATGACAAAATTAGCAAAATTAGCAAAAATGACAAAGAGAAACTTTATCTTCCGCTTGACCATGTGAATTTTACACATATATATAAATACCGGTTACACTTTGTTAGAAATGTATTGTCAATTTTTCGTAATGGGCCGTAGGCTTACCTATTGAAATGTGCGCAACAACAACAACAACAACAACAATAATGTCCGCATGTAGTGACACAGACTGATGGTCCGATGAATAGCACCTGCCCAAAATAACAGTTACTTTTCAAATTCTAAATGCAATGCAAACAAGAAATAGATTCCACGTTTACATGTCTCCAGTAATAGTAATGCGTCGATGATATTAACACTTTATATTATATTCAATTAAGTAAATAACAAACTTATAAGATGGTCCAAATCACATTTGTTTATTCCTCAAAAATAATCCACTCTCATGATCAGCAAACTAAAAACCCTCTACATCCCAACAATACAAAAACAGTTGTCACAATCATCAAAATAAAACAATACCAATCAACATACAATGGTTACAGTGACCAAGGTCTTCATAAAGAATGGCTAGCAATGCTCACCCATAGTCTCCAGCACCCACCCCACCGTTCCGTCGCCTCCGCAGCAAATCACCCTGAAGTTCGGTACGTCCTTGAACAGCGTTAACCCCGTCATCGGCCCGCCCTTGGCCAGGTTGTACACTTGTCGGGGGTTCAACAGGTACTGGAATTTGCGTAACATGCGCGCGCCCTGTCGTCCGCCCGACTTGGGGTTGATGAACACGACGAGGGGGTGGGTGCCGGGGGCGGGGCAGATCTGGAATGACATCGGGCCTTGTTGTTCCTGGGTCACCACCATGCCGCCCTGCAGGAAGAAAGAGGAAGCGATGATTTATTATTTTGTTAGACGAGCTTTAGCGAGGATTCAATTTGACATACTGATTTTTTTTTTAATGTTTTTTGTTGGTTCTCTATAGTTCAAACGGCTACAGCTATCAACTCCAAACTTTTTTTCAATATGGTTCCCTATCCAACTTAGATCCCTTTTTTTTTACCCTTTTTTACCCATACTATTACTATCTGCTCGTCTAACAACGCATATATGGCGTTTTCCTAGTATGATGTAACATCGATGTATCGTTTCCGCATCCATCGTTTTCCTGCTTCTTCAATTTATTTCATTCCATTGCATCAAATATCCCTTATGAGTAACCAATGTTAAATTTTCATGAATGGAAATCTTTTTTTCGTGTGGATAGAGGTTTCACTATACTGTGTTTTAATGACGTACTTCATTGAGGATCTATTGGCGTCGATGAATGATGAATGAGATGACGGGAAGATGATTTTATTAGGTGTTTCTGAACAGTGAGAGGAAACGATCGTGGCCTGCTCTTGAGATTCACTATAATGCCAGAGTTAACTTTGACAAAACCTCTACCGGGAAGGTCGATCGTGGAAGAATCGAACATGGTCTTCTGAATGACAGTTCAACGCACTGCCGATTAATCAATTGTACTAAAACCAAGTATACTGCAAACCAACTGACCTAAAAACCAACTGACCTAAACTTCTATTTCTTGAACAAACTGTACAGACGTGAAATTGAGGGTTTTGGCTCCTCCCATTTACAAATTGTTACCACCCATCAAATGTTCTATATGTTCTTTATGGTTAAGATTAGGTGGATAAGGTTTGTGTCCAGTGAAATTTCTGAAAAGGTGGAGTCAAACCTTCCACTTTTACTTCTATAGGCCTACAGGTTGCTCAAGAAGAAGAAGTTTAGTACAGTTGGTTTTTAGGTCAGTTGTTTTTTAGTACAGTTGGTACAGTCTCCAGCGCACTAGCGATTGGTCCACCCGTCTCAGTGTGTGTGGGTGTGTGTGTGTGGGTTGAAGTGCTTGTGTATGTGTGAGAGTGAGTGTTTGTGTGTGGATGAAATAAGAGTAAAGGTGGTATACCTGGTGGTTGCCGTCGGCAGGAGTAGTGCTCTCGGAGCGATGAAGTCCCGATCTCTTGCTCTCTCGCGTGATGGACCTCTGCCGGTCGAGAACGATCGGACAGATAGCCGTGGGCGGTAGAATGTGGTTACGCAGTTCGCCCAAGTTGCACTCGGGTTTCACTTGCGATGCACAGCGATTGTGCAACTGAAATCGTGAAATAAATCAATTATTCTACCTGCCTTGAAATTAGGGTTGCTATTGGAAGTCAAGAAGTGACGTTAAATAATTTAATTCTTCATGATGATCGATTGAACGAACACTGATTTTTTTTTGATTGATTGAGAAACGGGGTTGGTGCAGGACATGGTAGAAAATATGGAGGCAGGAAGTAGGACTGATGCTATTTTTATCGATATAAAAAAGGCTTTCGACACAGTGAGCCACAGAGGTGTCGTAAAGAAGTTGGCCAAGTTAGAGATAGATGTACGAGTGATCAATTGGGTCAAGGAATTTTTAACAGGAAGGACACAGATGGTGAAACTAAATGGTGAATATTCGGATGAAGTACAAATAGTCTCGGGAGTACCGCAGGGGAGTGTACTGGGGCCGTTACTTTTTATAATATTTGTTAATAATATGCCACTAGCCACTAGATTAAGAGTAAGATTAGGTTATTTGCTGATGATTGTGTGGTATATAGTAAGATAGAGAGTGTGCCAGACAGTGTACAACTGCAGTGTGATATTGATAGAATATATGAATGGTCGACTCGAAGAGGATTAGAGATAAACAGAAGCAAATGTGAATATCTAAAGGTCGGAGGCAAAGATGATGGAGGGAAATACGAGTATATCATAGGGGGAGAGCTACTCAAACCCCCAAAAAGTTACAAATAGATTGGTATCTTTCTCTGAACATGAAAAAAAAAACGAGTTCCATTATTTTCGGTACGTTAATGGAAGTCTTAGCTACGATCATCTAACAATCTTTTCTTGCCCCTCCCACCCACTTATTGCTACCGCTAGCTCACCGTGATCTGACACCACCTGCAATGCAGGCCCGTGATGCCGTTATAGCTCTTGATGGTCTTCTTACACCGCGAGCACTTGCCGTGGCAGTTGCCCTCGACCCAGTGGTGCGTCATCAGCTGGCACGTCTTCTTGGACTTGACGTACGTCGCGATACAGCTGGCCGGCGCTCGCTGCACGCACCGCTCGTGCACCGTGTACTTGCAGACTGCAAACAAGGCAAGCGAGCCAATAATTACTACATAGGCCTGATGTTAAAGACATCACAACGCTGCAAATAGATTTTGAAAGAATAATGGCGATATTTATTTAGCTAATTTTAGAAGAAACTAGAAATCGTCATTTTAATTTCAGAAATTATAATTGGTTTATTTGTCTGCCAAGACCCGGTTCTTTTTCTGAGTCGCGACATAGACATTAGGCCTACTCGATTCTGTTTATGTTTCTAGACAGAATCGGTGATGCCTATGCGAGGGGTTAACAACTCTTGAAATCCGGTGTACACTTGCCATGAAATCCCCTTGAAATCCCTGAAATCACCTGAAATCCCTGAAATCACCTGAAATCACCTGAAATCCCTGAAATCACCTGAAATCACCTGAAATCAGCTGAAATCACTTGAAATCCCTGAAATCCCTGAAATCACCTGAAATTCCTGAAATCACCTGAAATCACCTGAAACAGGTACTCAGCTGTACACTGGAAGAATCTGTTAATCTGTCAAGTTATTTTATATTGTGATAAAAGGTAAGTTGACAAAATCTGCTCTTTCTACTGTTTTTTTAAATAAATCTATCTACATTCCAATGTTCTGAAAAAAACCCTAAAAAACAGTTATTGGACAGATATATCAGAAATCATCCAATAATAACAAATTTAGTGTGAATTTGTTGATATTCAATCGAAAACCATATTCGATTGTTAATTTATCTCTTTTCTCATTTTTTTATAATAATAAAACAAAAAACACTGCCGAAACCAGGGATCGAACCAAGGACCTTTAGATCTTCAGTCTAACGCTCTCCCAACTGAGCTATTTCGGCTGACATATTTTACCTCACTTATCATTGCCAATATATGGTTGTGTCTGATTTAAATGGCCTGTAAGTCCTTATCTGCTTCAGCCAATGATAAACACTGACCTGCATAGAAGCACGTTGATATGCTATATGGCAATTACAGCATTCTATTGATATAACTGCTGCACCTCAGTTAACTAGTTACCAAGACACTTGATTATCACCAATTGATTTGAAACTATTAAAATTACTGATGAATATAAAACAGGATGCCACTGACATGATTGTTTTGAACTCATGGTGCATAGATAGATTTTAATTTAATTTCATATAAATATATGCCTACATCACTCATCCAACAACGCATATATGCTCCGTTTTCGTAGTTGTATTACTTGTATATCAATCGAAGCAACAATTGAACCACAATAACCAATTGAATTATGGAACAATTCAAACGACTATGAATAAAACAAGAAGGCAGTGATATAATTGTTTTGAACTCAGGGGGTTTAGCTTTCCATTACATACATAATGCCTATTTGTCACGAAAAGTAACAACAGAGAGCCCTTATAATTGCAATATGGCCGATGAAAAGTTACACAGAACCAATATAGTCAACAATATAAGTCAACAATATAATATTTTAATCAACGTCATTGTTGAAAATATGTGCGCGCTTTATTCTGTGACTATTCACTAGTTCTACTTTTCAACACTAAGAGCTTTTCTGCAACTTTTTCTGTCGAATATCATTCATCGAACAATTCGCATACGTTGCGTTTCCCTAATATCAAACCACTAATCACCACCTCTGTTTGTTCTCTAGTTCTATAATGATACATTGCTATGGCAACTATTATCCACTTATTACTTGAACGAAAGCCTCTCTCAATCAAGTGACGTCACTCTTATTGCAATTAGAAACAGACAGCCAACATAGCTCTCAAACGGTATTAATCTTTGTTAATTCTACATTTCGCATTTCGTGGTATTGCTTTGGTAACTTATAGTTTCTTGTTATTTGAAAGACGCCTACACAAGTCTTACATAAGACACAGAATTACGCCTACTATGTGGTGATGGGGCGCATGAAAGGCAAACTAGAATGGGGCACTTGAGAAAGTCTAAGTGATGGCGATGATGATATATACTGATAATAATAATGATAATAATAATAATATTAAGTATAATAAAATCCATGTTACAATAGTATAGTTTAAATTATGCATGTTTGTTAGAATTTACAGACAGTTACTATGAACCGAATGAGATGAAAATAAATCAATGCCAACTCCTTGACAATAAAATGAAGTAAAACAAAACCAGTTCCACTTACAAATACAGCATAAACCCTTTTTGCCGAGGCCGACGAGCATATTCAAGCATAAGTTGCAATAAGCGGGTTTACTGAAGTGTTTCAACCTCCAGAGATGATTCCCGTCCTCCTTCACGTTCTGGAACAACAACAACAACAACAACGATAGAGACGGGATGATGACTGGCGTATAGGGAATACGAGGAACTGTTGATCGGAACTCGCCTACATATAATTCTAAGAGTGGGTCGGGGGCCAATTGGCTGGATGCGTTCCGGTGTGGGGGGAGGGGAGGTGAGAGGGAGGGTGGAGAGGGTATATCAGGGTGAGTTTACACGAGCGGGTTAGGAGAGTAAATTGATAGTTGTCTCAATACGATATTGTTCAGATGTTCTTATAAGTAGAATCTACCCATTATGTCTGGCTAGCTCGGTCGGTAAAAGACATCTGTGATGCGCGCTGGCGGTCAGGGTTCGATTACCACGCACTGCTCCTTTTTTATTACTTTTTAAATATCGAATAAAAATAAAGCTTTTGGCTAAAGATTATGGGTTAGGAAGATTTTCATTTTTGTGAACCGATATTGTTTAGCGACCGATAATGGAATTATTCTTTATGACGAATCGCACAGGCCTATTAAGACCTACTATTAGGTCTTAATTAGGGCTCCGATCCCCTTGTGACTCTACTAGCTACTAGCTGTGTCTCGTTGGTTCAGTGCAGGGTTTGGCCACTAGATACCCCGAAATTTGTCTCCCAAACTCCTTGATACACTCTCACTCCACCAGAACTAAATCCAACATTTCATCACTCCTCATAACTACACTCCATCATCTAAATGCCCCCAACGTCTATGGTCCACTCTTTACAATAACCTACCAGCCTTAATAAAGTCCTCCCCCTCAATTAGTTCAAATAGTGTGACATCATTTATAGACAGCCCGTTTCACTCTGAACCAAGTCTTTTGGACAATGTTCACTTCTTGCCATCAATAGCAGATTGCTATTGATGCCAACTTCATTCATCATACAATGAATGAAAACAACGAATCCATCTCGATCAGAAGTTATACACGTGCCGACTGACATGATCTCCATCTAGTCAATCTGTTCCCGACCGTTGTGTTGTAAGCCTGAAGCTCAGTTAGGCCTAATTGGCTCAGGTATCGAAATTATCTTGTTGCTCGAAGTTTGACAGTGGGTGGCGGCTGGGAGGGGGGGGGGGGGGGGGGGGGTTGGGAGGATTAGTGGGGGGGGGGGGGGCGTAAAGTCTTACTACCAATTATAATGTAACAAGACCCATTTACAACAGAAATCAGTAGTAAACCTAACAAAGTAATTAGTGAAACGAAGACGAAATATAATCGTTGAGATATGTCACAGTGTTGAGTGTCAGTATATATAACAAACTCTTTTCTCGGGACAACAACGTTGGCGGTGATTGCCGGTACTACAGGGTAAGGGGTGTGGGGAGGGTAGAGACAAAGGAGTGAAGATGAATCTTAATTCAACGTTGGGTGAACTGTCTTTGTATCTCTTTAGAGCCAGTTTTTCTATGTCCCGTTAGAGTGGTCGTCAGAAGTTAACCTCCGGTTGCGTGATTTTGCCGTTTTTCGACCTGCCGTCAGCGATAACGCGCACCTGACCGACGTTTATCTACTCACAAAGATAAACCCTGGATTGGGTCTTCGTTTAAGTGCCCGTTACTGCACTCCCATCGTCGTCCTGTTCACTGCCTTCTAGCATACAATTTTGCATACGCATTTAAGCACAACCAATCAGGATCGTCGTTGTTCTGGTCAGGTTCTCGTTAGAACGAACAGATAACCGGGAGTTAGACCGGGATGTCGGGGTTAGACATAACCGTCGGTCAGCTAACGCAGACCTAACGAGGACTATTGAAAAACCGGCTCTTAGTCTATGTCCGAACGAACTGGTAAAGTAAATACAGGACCAACTTGAGATGATATTTCGCCGACAACCCTGTTTGAGATGTGTGTCCACATTCCAAATACCACCACATGTGCTCAATTCGAGGAACAATGTTTGGAGGGTACCATAGCCACGGCGCCACCTTGGAGTGGAAGGGGGTGTCTTTGAGGCTGTGGTCTGTCATGTGTTTTGGTGGTACGGCACCCCAAGTTAGTTAGTTCTTTTTAGAAGCTCCAACTGTTTGAACATACGCGTGTGACAGTAATTTGTATTGCATCTTCGACCAATAAATAAACTTGAATCAAATATATGTATGTTGATGTTTCACCTTAATAATATACATCCCTGATTGTAGAAGAGACATTACAAACTTACCGCGTCTAGTCCCAAGAGGACCAGCAGTGGAATGGTTGTCATACCGCCATGTTTCCATTCTTCTAACGAGACTGTACCGTCAGCGTCATAGTCGATCTCCACCATCATGTCTTGCAGGATCTGAAAGTAATTGTTACAATCAAGTCATGGTCTAATAATAGGAAATTGGTCAAAACCATATATTCGTGCTGCAAGCATAGACCAAGGATATCACCCTTTGATGAAATTTGGTCATAGTTGCCATAGACCAAAGGATATACTTAAGAATACAATTCTTTGGTATTCTTTGGTCATAGACCATAGATCAAAGCATAAAATAAAGAGTACCATTCTTTGGTATTCTTTGGTCATATACCATAGACCAAAGCATATACTAAAGAACACCATTCTTTGGTATGCTTTGGTCATAGACCATACAGACCAAAGCATAAAATGAAGAGTACCATTCTCTGGTTTACTTTAGTACATGCTACATGTTATAATATTCCAACCAGTTGTTACACGAGTCAACAGGTGGCTGCTAATTTATATTTACAAATTATTACCACCGTCACTAAAACACTAACACTTATTCTTATACAATATCAACGTTATGGAATATTTCAAGATTTTATTCACAATATTATTCAACAGACTCGTGTAATGAATGCTGAATATACCGGTCGGAACAACCGAAAGCTCCAGCTAGTGTCCAAGTGAGACAACTGTGTTCACGCTCAACGGTGGGAGGGTAGTGAAGGGAAATGGGTGTTGTAATGTTGGTAACCTGTCTTACCGGCTTGAGTTCCGTGACGTCCCAGCCTAGGTACTCGGCCACGTTCATCATCTGGTTCACGATACAGTCCATCTCCTGCAGACACACATCACACCGTCAGCCGAGGCTCTCTCTTCTCTGTCTCTCTTACTATCTTACTCTCTCTCACTCCCTCTCCCTCTCTCTCTCTCATTCTCTCTCACTCTCTCTCACTCTCTCTCACTCACTCTCTCTCTCTCTCTCTCTCTCTCTCTCTCTCTTACTCTATATCTCTCTCTCCCGCATGCCCCAAGAGGGCAAATTACCGCAAAGACATCTTTACCATATATATACATGATTTTTTCCATGAACTGTTTCCAAACAGTTTTGAGAAACATACAATTATAATATATGTATATATATATATATAGGCCTATATATATATTTACACACTCAATGTTTCTGTTTTTTTTATCTGTCTAGACATCTCCACTAGTCTGTCTTCATATTATATTGACTTACAGTGTAAGTCATTCATCAAATCTGTACACCTATACTGTTTCACATGGGCGATATTTCCACCTATCTGTAACACTGGTGGAGGTGCCGGGTTCATGCTCAAGGTTCCGTTTGACATGCTGTACTCACGTTCGTGTCGAGAACGCCGTTCCCATCCGTGTCGTACAGTCGGAACATGACTGGAACAAACAATCAGCCCCCCTCATTCATCTTGGCAAGATTGTACTATTATTGCGAACATATTCATGTAGGCTTTCACAAGTATTATGTTTAAAGAAATTCAAAGGGTGGATTGCAAGAACGAAGTTTAAACCCTGGTCTACTTTTAGACGCCGTCTAAGTACAAAATAGCATTGCCTCGTCAATGTAATTTTGTACTTAGACGGCTTCTAAAGTAGACCACGGTTAAACTTCGTTCTTGCAATCCACCCAGAGTTTCGGATTCTTCATGTGTAATATTTAATGTGGGCCTATATTTTTATTGAAAACTTGACTTAATTTTTCAATGGAATATACATTAATTATTACACAAGAAGAATTCGAGACTATGAATTTCTCTCTGTCTCTCTCTCTCTCTCTCTCTCTCTCTCTCTATATATATATATATATATATATATATATATATATATATATATATATATATATTGGGTTTGAATGATGCACTGTAATGATTACTAAGATCTATTGGCGTCGGAATAATTATAATACTGTGGTTGATTTTGAGTCACACTGCAGCTTCAAGCATATAATACTCGCAAATTTATCTAATTTTGCTTATTATTCATTTTTTACTTGATATCCAAAATTTTGATACAAAAATTGATCTTTAAAATAGCACAGATTGACAAACATAAGGATTCTATTTGTGCCTGTCACGTTGGTAGATGACCTCTCGTGGCAGAAGGTCATCTCGTAGTGACAGGTTCCCTCCAGGGTTTGGGTTGGGCCTACTCTTGTGGGGTGATGACGTCATGAAACTTGTGACAGTCAAACTTTCAGCTCGACACCTAATAATGTGATAACAGGCCTAATAGCAGGTATAATCTCCCTTGCTAATGACGACCCCAGCTCGATGTCAATAGGCCTGTAAAGTAGGCTACCCGCGCTGGTCTTTCGACGCACTGCCCTCAGGACCCTTATTCCTGAGATAAATGAGGTGTGAGAAAATGATTACCTCACATGAAATGGCCAATTATTATTCCCGAATCAATTTTTCTCCCTTTTTTCTCATATCTCAATTTTTATTCAACTTCCTATTTTGATGGATCTGATGGTTTTCTCACCATCTTTATCGTATTTCTTTATCAAGAATACTAAATCTGATGAGAAGTGAGATGAGAAAATGTTCTCACTTTATTTTCTCACATCTGATTTATCTCAGGAATAAGGCTCCTGTAGTTCATCAGAGCGATTCCCGTCTGTAACTACTGATGAAATGAGCGTTAGCGAAGATTTCCGATCCCACTCTTATAGAGCTTTGTCTGTTTTTTGTTTTGTTTGTTTGTTTGATTGTAAACGATGAACAGGTCGCAAGGTTTGACCGATTGACATGAAACTTTTTCTGTATGCGCAAATCGGTTGGACCATTTTTGATAAACATCATCTCAAAGTTTCAAAAAATCCTATAAGATTAGGCTGGGCGGAAAAAATGAAAAAATAAAATCTCTCCAATTTAATTCAAAATTTCCTCAAAATCCGAAAATTTGTATGCGATTCGGACCAGCCGATTTGAAGAAAACAATGCAATAAATGTTATTCATTCATCGAATAGACATAAATAATTGCAGAAAAATGTTGCAGAGATAGATTCACGGCTCCCTGGATTCGATAGTAACAGCAACTGAAATTGAACCAGCAACCAGGGCGGGTAGGCTACTTGACAGGCGTGGCGAGTGAGCGTAGAAACGATCAGCCGTCTCCTGTATCAATTAGCACTGACTGTCGGAGGTGTCGGCCCGTCCACTCCGCTGACGAGTGTAGTGGGGTGTCATTAGCACATGCTGTACGTATAGCTGATTGAAGATAAGACAATGATGTTCCGTAATGAGTTTACCAAGCAGTGTCTTGTCATCCCACTCTTTCACGTACTTATAGATAGGATTACAAGGCATGAGAGTGAGAGGGAAGAGTCGATGTTGATACGGTTCCTCATTATAAATCATTTATTGAATTCGGTACTGGCTTAGATCCGGTTTTTCGATAGTTTTTCATTTTTTTTTATAAATATTCCATTGAAGATTCTGGTGGGTTGTTCCACTTGTTCGTATGTAATATATAATGTGAGTACATTTTCGAGGGATGTGCGAGTCCAGGTTTTCAAACTCGAGTCCGATTCTTCATAAAATTATCGAGTCCGAGCCGAGTCTAGAGTCTTTTTTCAAACTTAGAAGTTTTTTTTTTTTTTAATAACATCGAAACTTGATACAAAATCATTGTTCCCCAGTTAAGGCTATGGATGAAAGATTAGATCGTTTGAACGGGGCACCACGAGGGCGATCTTACCACCCCAAAAATGTACCGTCGTCGATTGTACTGTCACTGTTAATAGATAACTCGACTAAAAACAAACAAACAAACAAACAAACAAACGAATGAATGAACGATGTATTTGCGTGTGTACTCACACTCTAGTTTGTCTTCTGGTCTCCCTCCTTCGATCAGGGACAAGTAACACACGATGTCTTTCAGCATGACCCGTAAAGAGTTGACGTCGACAGTACTCGGTTTCCTCACCAGATGTCGCATCTCTGGAACACACACATTACAGTCAATGCTCATTGACAATTAAACATTTTATTCTTGGATTGTATCTAATTGGACACACAACTCATCCTTGTTCCTAAACCAGACGCTCTCCAGAGCTAAGAAACTTGAGGGTGAAGTGTTGGATATTTCAGTTTTGCGTGGTGATTGAAGTTCAAATTAAAATGTGAATCAAATTATTGTGATTTTTAAAAATAAAATCGAAACTTGATACAAAATCATTGTTCCCCAATTAAGGCTATGGATGAAATATGAGATAGTTTGAACGGGGCACCACAAGGGCGATCTTGGACGTGTTTCTAATAATGTGAGTGGACAGTATTGCACAGCTCTGGAATGCTCCATCGTTACGATAGCTATAGGACTAATCTAAGGTCCTTTAATCAATCCAACTTCACTGATATTATGGCTTAATGGTTTTAAGCGGGTCCATGCACGGTGCTTATAACCAGTGTAATCGAATAAAAAGTGTGTCAACTCCAAGATAATTTTATGCTCTTTAATTATACTATGACATTTTATCTTTGTCAACTCAAATCAGTTTCAAGAAAATACGTCAATCAATACGAAGAATGTGATGAAATTCGTTGACGTATTTCCTTGAAACCTATTGAATTTCACAAAATTAGAATGACATATTAACTGAAAAACATAAGATTATCTTGGATTTGGTATACTTGTGATTCAATTACTGTGGTCTGTGAACATGGAAGAGAATATCAAAGAAAAATATCTCCATTTTTTCAAGCACCTTGCATGAACCCACTTAAACAAAATGCACCGAAAACTGAGTAAAAAACTTTGTTTTTCGGTTATGCAAGATTCATTTTGACCTCCCTTATTCCCCGTTTATTCAACCTCGTGTCTTTTAATCCCGGATTATCAACTAGTCCTACAAAATATTTCCAATACTCACCAAACTTCCCCATCATAAATTCTAGATGCGGTTCTCAACCAACTTCCACTAACCACATCACCCAAACTCTCATCTCACCTTCGAACTTGCCGTTAGTGACTAGAAGTGAGTTGTTCGACTTCCTCGACGAGTTTCTCGACATCTGACTGTGACTCGGCGAGGAGTCTGTACTCTTCTTCTCCAGTACCTCGTGACACGAGTACGACGTCTGCGTGACAGTTAGCATCGGATGCACTGACGCGCCGATACTGCCTGGACATGGACATGACACACTTGGTTTACTAATAGTGTGGGCAGAGGAGGAGGTTGTCTACAACTAGGAAAACGCCATATATGCGTTGTTAGACGAGCGGATAGTGATAGTTTGGGTAAAAATGGGTAAAAACTGCTTCGAGTGGTACCAATTTAGTACATTTTATGTTTTTTTCTTCAAAATGGCTGACCCGAACAAGCTGAATTTTTTTAGAAATGTGTACAAAAAGGTAATTCAACTTCACGCGAAATTTCATTTTTTTGGAAAATAAAAATATTTTCTCTTCTTTTGCCATGTTATTCTAATGGGAATTTTTGAAATTTCTTAAATTCATGAAAAAAAAGTTAATCCCCGATAATGCCACATAACTATACAGATCTAAGTTAGATGAGGAACAATATTGAAACAAAGTTTGAGATTGATAGATGTAGCCGTTTGACCTGTGGAGAACCGATAAAAAAACATAGAAAAAAAAAAAAAAACTCAAAAACGAACACCAATTTTTTTCAGTATGTCAAATTGAATCCTCGCTAAAGCTCGTCTAATGATCTAATATATATAAAGCCTGATTTACACGGTCCAAGTTTTCATCCAAGTCCTTGGATTCAAGGGTTGATTACAAGTACTTGGATCGTCTAAATGGAAAACTTGAAGCAAAAAGCTTCTATTCAACCCTGGAATAAAACCTTTCATCCAAGTCATTTTGTTCAGAAAATTCCTATATTTCGTTCAACCTGTGATGAAACCAACCAATCAGAGGCTTTGACGTCACACAAGTCTGGGCGCATGCGCACTCGACGGCGACCGCTCGGTCTCCCGCCATATCTGATTGCTAGTCAGTTGTTACAAGTCATCTAGATACTCGATCAGCATGTTCAACTATTGGGATCAATGTGCCGTGTATGGCCTTCAATAGATAGAACAGTGTAGACAGGCGTTCAATGTTCCATCCTAGTTGCTGTCAAAGTACTTGGATCAACCCTTGAATCCACGGACTTGGATGAAAACTTGGACCGTGTAAATCAGGCTTCAGACTGCTTGAGACATCAAATAACACGTATAGACTAAATTAACAAATTTTACGCTATTAGAAAAATATGTTGATGGAAAATGTCTGATATTATTTTGATTTTATAATAATTTGAAAGACATCTGTATTATACGTTGAAAATAAAATCGTTGAGATTGAATTCCGAAAATTTCGGTGGAGGTGCCGGGTTTTCGATTTTACACTCATCAACAGCTGTTCGTATAGATTTTACATAGATTTGATATCTGAATAACATGCGAACAGAAGATATGGATAAAGACTGAATAATTGTTCATGAGCAGTGTTATAAATAGGTTTTTAAAAACTAGAAGATCAAATTTTGAGGAAACTAAAATGAAGGTATTGTATGTTTCATCTCTAACCTAGTGATAACTGCAGTTTTTCAAGCCGCAAGAACATGTGATTCTAAACAAAAGTATAATCACGGTCACAAATCAAGAAATTGAAAAAAAAAAAATGAAAAGCAATTTGGTAAAACTGAGAACAAAAGAAAAATCAAATCAAAAATAGAAATGTGACAAAAAACAGAAATCATGAAAATATTGAAATTGATGACAAAAAAAAAAAAAATTATTCGTCAGAAATTGTAACAAATTGAAAATCAAAGATAATAGTAGAGAATAGATTAATAAAATATGATTCGAAGAAAAAAATTAGAGAATGAGAACAAAATTGTTCGCCAAAGTTTTCTAGTTATTGCCAGTTCGATCCCCGGTGGCAAGAATTTTTCCGCAAGTAAGTTTTTTAATGGGACTATAAACAAAACTTAAAAATCACAATATATGTGTAGATATTTTTGTATCTGTGATCAAATTTAAAAATAAATTAACCTAAACCATAATTCTGTGCTCGAATCAACATTCGATAGTTATTTAACTTAAGAAAAAAAGAATCGGGAGTCGAACCAGAGACCTTTATACCATAAGGCAACTATGCTACCAGTAGCACCACAAAGACATTTGGTTTCCAATCTCCAATTATCATATCATAGCAACTGAGTCGTGACGTCACAAATAGTAGCTATCCCATTGGACCCTTCTAATCCCATTGAAAAACCGACTAGCAGAAAAATTCTCACTCCCCAGTGTACGACTATTTGACGTCATCAAGTTATTACGTCATGAAGCACCTGTTCTTGTCCTCGTCGAGGTGTCCGAGTCGCTCCGATAATGCCCGAGAGAGTGCAGCTTCTCCGACAGCCCGTACAACTTCTCAGCCAGCTTATTGGTCGGCTTCACCACACTCGCTTCTGATTGGTCGATCACGCACGTGTGCAGATTTGGCACCGAGCCAGGGGTGGTCGTGTGCGACGTGATGGCAGCGCACGCGGTGGCCGAACTGAGTACTGCCATCTCCTGAAGATACAATCAACACGTTCAAATATAGAAATCAATCGAATGGCCCAAGTCTTCTCGTATCCTTTTTTTAATGCTGCTTAACGACCCCATTAAAAAACCCATTAAAACCCATGTCTTGGAAAACCCATATCTTGGAAAACCCATATCTTGGAAAACCCATATCTTGGAAAACCCATGTCTTGGAAAACCCATGTCTTGGAAAACCCATGTCTTGGAAGACCTATATCTTGGAAAACCCATGTCTTGGAAAACCCATATCTTGGAAAACCCATGTCTTGGAAAACCCATGTCTTGGAAGACCTATATCTTGGAAAACCCATGTCTTGGAAAACCCATATCTTGGAAAACCCATGTCTTGGAAAACCCATGTCTTGGAAAACCCATGTCTTGGAAAACCCATATCTTGGAAAACCCATATCTTGGAAAACCCATGTCTTGGAAAACCCATGTCTTGGAAAACCCATGTCTTGGAAGACCTATATCTTGGAAAACCCATGTCTTGGAAAACCCATATCTTGGAAAACCCATGTCTTGGAAAACCCATGTCTTGGAAGACCTATATCTTGGAAAACCCATGTCTTGGAAAACCCATATATTGGAAAACCCATGTCTTGGAAAACCCATATCTTGGAAAACCGGGGGTACGAATGAGCGATTGATAGTGAAACGATGAAGTGATGATAGGTGAAAGGACGTTTACAAAAACCCATGCCTTATGCGGGACTCGGACCCACGCCCAACGGTGAAGTTTCTACCGCTGGCGATAGTTGACTGCGCTACCGGGGTGGCATCCTCGTATAATCTCAAGAGACCAGCTCCCTTTTCATATTGGGTTTAACGACGCACTCTAATGATATACTCGAGAGCTACACATATCTTGAATTTGACACTATCATGTCTATATTGTCACTCTCTAGGCTGCCCGCATTATGTGGAGCTTGAATTAATTCTACCTGTTGATCATTCTAAACCTTTTGCGACTTTAACTGAGTTTTGATTCAATATTTTCCATTTATTATAAATCTTTTCTATGTTTATGATATATGGTGATAATCTAAAAATACCACAGCTATACAAATATCACGTTGATATTTGTTTTTGTTATATTGGTAGACGACCTTCTATTATTACAAGTGTACTATATGTACTCTACTATACTATATAGCCTACTACAACCAATACCAAACTCTACTACGCTATTCATCTCTTTTCACAATTTTGTTCTTTTTATTTTACACTCTTTTTATTTCTACAACCAGTAACCACAGTGCAATATCGAGAGTGTTTATAACGCTTCTCCCTTGCAAAGTCAGGAAATCAAAACCCTGCTCGAGAGATCTCGCAAAGTGCGACACCAAATCGAACAGTTCGAGTTCGAGTTTCGATTTCTTCTTGTGTTTGATTTCGAGATTTGTTTTCACAGACTCTTAGAAGCACTTTGATTCAAGTCAGTGTAATACTGTTTGACGGATATCTGTAAGTAAACTGCGGAGACGTTTTCTCTTATTTGTGTTGTAGAGAGAGACGATATGTGAAAGAGAGCGGTCATGAGGGCTTCTTTTTGGACATGTTTTTGACAATCAATTCAATTTTCATTCATTCAATCAATTCATTCAATAACAGATATACCTGCCTGTAGGCCTACATGACAGAGAATGGATATTGAAATAGCGGCGACCTTGTTGGGTTTTACCAAATGGGTTTGACTAAATGGTTTTTCCAAGACATGGATCTCCAAGATATGGGTTTCCCAAGATATTGGTTTCCCAAGAGATGGGTTTTCCAAGATATGGGTTTTCCAAGAGATGGATTTTCCAAGATATGGGTTTTGCAAGACATGGGTTTTCCAAGAGATGGGTTTCTCTTGAGAATCAGGATTGGGATTTTCCCATTTTTCTACCAACCGTAGTAATCCAACTACCTTATCTTATTATTGTAGTGTAGAGATTGTAGACAAGCAAACACAATCTCCCATTCTTTCTCTCAAATTCATGTCTTCTACTTCCCAAAGTAGCTTTCATTCTGAAAGAGTTGGTGCATAAAATATATGAGAGTGACAAATTATGATAATAACAATTGTTCTTAATAAATTCGTGACCCCATGAAAATATATCCTCGACCCCATGTTGGGTCGCGACCCATGGGCTAGGAACCACTGTCTCTCACCTTCATCGCCCTGCTGTCCAGCGTGTGCACCCGGGACTCCTGCTGGCGTTTCACGAAGGAGAGGAACAAGTGACGACACAGCTCCTCGGGCGTCTCGACGTCCAGGTAGGTGTCCATGAACAGCTGGAACCCCTCATAGTCGATGTCCTGCAACAAACAGAAACAACCATTATATCCAGTTATCCGAGGGGAATTTCAGGGTGTTTTTATTTATCAGCATTTCATGTGACATCAACTTTTTTTTGTATTGGGTTTAACGACGCACTGTTATGATAACTGAGATCTAATGGCGTCGGATGGATGATTAATGATATGATGAGATGAAGGTTCTTGGGTAATGGGAAGGATAGTGGGAAGGAAGCGGTCATGGCCGACTTATTGTAGGAACCATCCCGGCATAAACCTAGACTACAGAGGGAAACCATGAAAAACCTCTGTAAAGATGGTCGCTGGGGGGATCGAACTGGGTTTGGAATTCCCCTCGTCTCCCGGATCACATAAAGCGAGCGCGTTAACCACTACGCTGCATGTGCCGGTAAAGACATCAACTAACTTGTGTGACAACATTATATTGTACGTACAAAGGTTATACAAATTTTTCACATTTTTTTTTCACCATGTTCATAATATAATGAAAAATGAACACAGTATATTATTATACTTCAGTTCTGTGACCAGTGGGCTACTGGTCCAACTTATACAAATCACATTTGAAATTAGCACTATTATAAAAACAATAAGAACTATGGAAAATTACTGAAACTCATTTCTCTCAACGAGAATCGTTATATGTGGGAAATCCATTCAAACTGTGGAAACAATATATAACTTATAGTTTAATACTTGATTTCAAATACAATTTATTTATCCTTTTATTTTCTAAATAATCTCTTCTTATAGTTCTCAACTAGGCTCGGTATTACTAAGTCCAGTTAAAAACAAATAGTCAAATACCATCAGCAACCATAGTGATAACAACTTCAAACTACCAGTTAAACCACTCCCACATCAATAATTCCTCCAAATAACCCAAACCGCATGATTTCTCTACCCTTCATCTCATCGTCTCTCATAAACCATCACTCTCTGCAAGAAGACTCCTATCTCTTCAGCACACAGAATAACATTAATAAATCTGACGCCTCGTTAATGGGCCCCGTCCTACGTCACGACCGACACCACCGCTCGACGTTTCTTAGCCGGGGGTTCCGACTGCCCGGACGTATCGGTGTATTTGGTTACGGTCCCTGTGGACTGCCGAGCCAGTTAGCGGAATCCATTACGAGGAAAAGCCGCTACCCGTACTTTGATAAATATATCAATTAGAGATTAATACCGTTGAGGATAGTAACAGTATCAAGTGAATATATATATATATATATATATATATATATATATATATATATATATATGATCATTAAACTTCTTGGATACGAACCAATATCGAGATGTGTGGAATATTTTAGCCATGTCGTAAAAGATACGTCTCGACCGGGAATATATATATATTATATATATATATATATATATATATATATATATATATATATATATATATATATATATATATATATATATATATATACATTCATTAGATTGCCAAAATTTCAAACCTCAACCCGATCCAACATCTGGTTTGCCGTTAAACATGTTTTGAACAACCCAATGTGTATAGGGGGTCGGAAAATCATGATTTTCCTCGGAAAAGCTCTCAGACGGTCAAGTGTGGTATCGAAATGAAGCGACATTCATTGGATTGCGAAAATTTCAAACCTCGACCCGATCCGACATTTGGTTTGCCGTTAAACATGTTTTGAACAACCCAATGTGTAGAGGGGGTCGGAAAATGAGAAATTTCCTCGGAAAAGCTCTGAGAGGGTCGTGTGTGGTATCGAAATGAAGCTACATTCATTAGATTGCCAAAATTTCAAATCTCAACCCGATCCGACATTTGGTTTGCCGTTAAACATGTTTTGAACAACCCAATGTGTAGAGGGGGTCGGAAAATTATGATTTTCCTCGGAAAAGCTCTGAGAGGGTCGAGTGTGGTATCGAAATGAAGCTACATTCATCAGATTGCGAAAATTTGAAATCTCAACCCAATCCGACATTTGGTTTGCCGGCAAACATGTTTTGAACAACCCAATGTGTAGAGGGGGTCGGAAAATTATGATTTCCCTCGGAAAAGCTCTGAGAGGGTCGAGTGTGGTATCGAAATGAAGCTACATTCATCAGATTGCGAAAATTTGAAACCTCAACCCAATCCGACATTTGGTTTGCCAGCAAACATGTTTTGAACAACCCAATGTGTAGAGGGGGTCGGAAAATTAGGATTTCCTTCGGAAAAGCTCTCAGAGGGTCGAGTATGGTATCGAAATGAAGCTACATTCATCAGATTGCGAAATTTTTAAACCTCAACCCGATCCGACATATGGTTTGCCGTTAAACATGTTTTGAACAACCCAATGTGTATAGGGGGTCGGAAAATCATGATTTTCCTCGGAAAAGCTCCAAGAGGGTCAAGTGTGGTATCGAAATGGAGCGACATTCATTGGATTGCGAAAATTTCAAACCTCGACCCGATCCGACATTTAGTTTGCCGGCAAACATGTTTTGAACAATCCAATGTGTATAGTGAGTCGGAAAATGAGAAATTTCCTCGGAGAAGCTCTGAGAGGGTCGTGTGTGGTATCGAAATGGAGCTACATTCATTAGATTGCCAAAATTTTAAATCTCAACCCGATCCGACATTTGGTTTGCCGTTAAACATGTTTTGAACAACCCAATGTGTAGAGGGGGTCGGAAAATTATGATTTTCCTCGGAAAAGCTCTGAGAGGGTCGAGTAAGGTATCGAAATGAAGCTACATTCATCAGATTGCGAAAATTTGAAATCTCAACCCAATCCGACATTTGGTTTGCCGGCAAACATGTTTTGAACAACCCAATGTGTAGACGGGGTCGGAAAATTATGATTTCCCTCGGAAAAGCTCTCAGAGGGTCGAGTGTGGTATCGAAATGAAGCTACATTCATCAGATTGCGAAAATTTGAAACCTCAACCCAATCCGACATTTGGTTTGCCAGCAAACATGTTTTGAACAACCCAATGTGTAGAGAGGGTCGGAAAATTATGATTTCCTTCGGAAAAGCTCTCAGAGGGTCGAGTATGGTATCGAAATGAAGCTACATTCATCAGATTGCGAAATGTTTGAATCTCAACCCGATCCGACATATGGTTTGCCGTTAAACATGTTTTGAACAACCCAATGTGTATAGGGGGTCGGAAAATCATGATTTTCCTCGGAAAAGCTCCAAGAGGGTCGAGTGAGGTATCGGAATGAAGCTACATTCATAAGATTGCCAAAATTTCAAACCTCAACCCGATCCAACATCTGGTTTGCCGTTAAACATGTTTTGAACAACCCAATGTGTATAGGGGGTCGGAAAATCATGATTTTCCTCGGAAAAGCTCTCAGACGGTCAAGTGTGGTATCGAAATGAAGCGACATTCATTGGATTGCGAAAATTTCAAACCTCGACCCGATCCGACATTTAGTTTGCCGGCAAACATGTTTTGAACAATCCAATGTGTATAGTGAGTCGGAAAATGAGAAATTTCCTCGGAAAAGCTCTGAGAGGGTCGTGTGTGGTATCGAAATGAAGCTACATTCATTAGATTGCCAAAATTTCAAATCTCAACCCGATCCGACATTTGGTTTGCCGTTAAACATGTTTTGAACAACCCAATGTGTATGGGGGGTCGGAAAATCATGATTTTCCTCGGAAAAGCTCCAAGAGGGTCGAGTGTGGTATCGAAATGAAGCTACATTCATTAGATTGCCAAAATTTTAAACCTCAACCCGATCCGACATTTAGTTTGCCGTTAAACATGTTTTGAACAACCCAATGTGTAGAGGGGGTCGGAAAATTAGGATTTTCCTCGGAAAAGCTCTGAGAGGGTCGAGTGTGGTATCGAAATGAAGCTACATTCATCAGATTGCGAAAATTTGAAATCTCAACCCAATCCGACATTTGGTTTGCCGGCAAACATGTTTTGAACAACCCAATGTGTAGAGGGGGTCGGAAAATTATGATTTCCCTCGGAAAAGCTCTGAGAGGGTCGAGTGTGGTATCGAAATGAAGCTACATTCATCAGATTGCGAAAATTTGAAACCTCAACCCAATCCGACATTTGGTTTGCCAGCAAACATGTTTTGAACAACCCAATGTGTAGAGGGGGTCGGAAAATTATGATTTCCTTCGGAAAAGCTCTCAGAGGGTCGAGTATGGTATCGAAATGAAGCTACATTCATCAGATTGCCAAATTTTTGAACCTCAACCCGATCCGACATATGGTTTGCCGTTAAACATGTTTTGAACAACCCAATGTGTATAGGGGGTCGGAAAATCATGATTCTCCTCGGAAAAGCTCCAAGAGGGTCAAGTGTGGTATCGAAATGGAGCGACATTCATTGGATTGCGAAAATTTCAAACCTCGACCCGATCCGACATTTAGTTTGCCGGCAAACATGTTTTGAACAATCCAATGTGTATAGTGAGTCGGAAAATGAGAAATTTCCTCGGAAAAGCTCTGAGAGGGTCGTGTGTGGTATCGAAATGAAGCTACATTCATTAGATTGCCAAAATTTCAAATCTCAACCCGATCCGACATTTGGTTTGCCGTTAAACATGTTTTGAACCACCCAATGTGTAAAGGGGGTCGGAAAATTATGATTTTCCTCGGAAAAGCTCTAAGACGGTCGAGTGTGGTATCGAAATGAAGCTACATTCATTATATTGCGAAAATTTCAAACCTCAGTCCGATCCGACATTTGGTTTGCCGTTAAACATGTTTTGAACAACCCAATGTGTAGAGGGGGTCGGAAAATTATGATTTTCCTCGGAAAAGCTCTGAGAGGGTCGAGTGTGGTATCGAAATGAAGCTACATTCATTAGATTGCGAAATTTTCAAACCTCAATTCGATCCGACATTTGGTTTGCCGGCAAACATGTTTTGAACAACCCAATGTGTATGGGGGCCGGAAAATTTATGATTTTCCTCGGAAAAGCTCCAAGACGGTCGAGTGTGGTATCGAAATGAAGCCACATTCATCAGATTGCGAAAATTTCAAACCTCAATTCGATCCGACATTTGGTTTGCCGGTAAACATGTTTTGAACAACCCAATGTGTATGGGGGTCGGAAAATTCACGATTTTCCTCGGAAAAGCTTCCAGAGGGTCGTGTGTGGTATCAAAATGGAGCTACATTCATTAGATTGCATAAAATTTTTATTTCGTTTCGATCCGATGTATAGTTCTCCGGCAATCATGTTTTGAACACCCCCATGGGCAGGGGGAGGGGAGGGAAATTAGGATTTTCCCCGGAAAAGCTTCCAGAGGGTCATGCGTGGTATCAAAATGAAGGTACATGCATCAGATTGCGAATTTTTTTCTATTTCGTCTCGATCTGATGTTTGGTTCTCCTGAAAAAAATTCCTGAATACCCTTCCGGAAAATTTGTGATTTTCTTTGGAAAATTTTTTGGAAAATTGTGAGTGGCATCAAAATGCTCACGTGATCGCTAGCTTTCAGAAAATCCAACAATCGGCCCGATCGCGTCATGGGTTCTCGAGCAATCCCCGATTGAAGATTTTTCTGTCGGACGGGTACTAGTATGGGGAAAAAATCAAAATTTGAAAAAAAGTCAAAGTCTTTTGCCGGAGCCGTGTTTGGTATCAAAATGAAGGTACAGAAACTCTGTTGTCGAAAATGTTGATTTTGGCTCGATCCGATGTATGGTTCTCTGTAAAAAAAATCTAGAAAATGAAGCCAAATTTGGAATTTTCTTTGGAAAAGTTTTTACACAACCGTGTGTGGTATCGAATTGAAGATAATCGAAATTGATGACGTCCAGTTCTAATTTCAGCCCGATCCGACGTATGGTTCAGCAGCAAACATGTTTTGAACGAACCCCGTCAGATCGGGTGTCGGAAAATTCATGATTTTCCCAGGAAAAGTTTCGACGTGGCCATGTGTGGTATCAAAATGAAGGTCCGTTCATTAGATTGCATAAACTTTTTATTTCGTTCCGATCGCATGTATAGTTCTCCGGCAATCATGTTTTGAACACCCTCATGCGCAGGGGGAGGGGGGGGGGGGATTTTCGATTTTTCCCGGAAAAGTTTCCGGATGGCCGTGTGTGGTATCAAAATGAAGGTCCATTCATTAGATTGCATAAAATTTTTATTTCGTTCCGATCCAATGTATAGTTCTCCGGCAAACAGGTTTTGAACCACCCCATGTGTAGGAGGGGGTCGGGAAATTTACGATTTTTTTTGGAAAATGCTCCACATGGTCATGTGTGGTATCGATATGTAGGTACATTCATCAAATTGCGATAATTTTTTATTTCGTCTCGATCCGATGTCTGGTTCTCCCCAAAACAATTCGCGACTGACCCCATGTGTAGGAGGGGGTCGGAAAATTTACGATTTTCTTCGGAAAATGCTCCACATGGTCATGTGTGGTATCAATATGGAGGTACGTTCATCAGATTGCGATAATTTTTTATTTCGTCTCGATCCAATGTCTGGTTCTCCCTAAAAAAAATCGAGAACCACCCCATGTGTAGGAGGGGGTCGGAAAATTTACAATTTTCTCCGGAAAATGCTTCACATGGTCATGTGTGGTATCAATATGTGGGTACATTCATTAGATTGCGGAAAAATTCCGTTTCGTCTCGATCCAATGTCTGGTTCTCCTGAAAAAAATTCCTGAATATTCTTCCGGAAAATTTGTGATTTTCTTTGGAAAATTTTTTGGAAAATTGTGAGTGGCATCAAAATGCTCACGTGATCGCTGGCTTTCAGAAAATCCAACAATCGGCCTGATCGCGTCATGGGTTCTCGAGCAATCCCCGATCGAAGATTTTTCTGTCGGACGGGTACTAGTATGGAGAAAAAATCAAAATTTGAAAAAAAGTCAAAGTCTTTCGCCGGAGCCGTGTTTGGTATCAAAATGAAGGTACAGAATATTTGTTGTCGAAAATGTTGATTTTAGCTCGATCCGATGTCTGGTTCTCTGTAAAAAAATTCCTGAAAATGAAGCCAAATTTGGAATTTTCTTCGGAAAAGTTTTTACACGCTCGTGTGGGGTATCAAATTGAAGATAATCGAAATTGATGACGTCCAGTTCTAATTTCAGCCCGATCCGATGTATGGTTCAGCAGCAAACATGTTTTGAACGAACCCCGTCAGATCGGGTGTCGGAAAATTTATGATTTTCCCTGGAAAAGTTTCGATGGGGCCGTGTGTGGTATCAAAATGAAGGTCCATTCATTAGATTGCATAAACTTTCTATTTCGTTCCGATCGCATGTATAGTTCTCCGGCAATCATGTTTTGAACACCCCCATGCGCAGGGGGAGGGGGGGAAATTTATGATTTTTCCCGGAAAAGCTTCCAGAGGGTCGTGTGTGGTATCAAAATGAAGGTACA
The DNA here is from genome assembly GCA_907164805.1 of Brachyptera putata. Lineage (NCBI taxonomy): Eukaryota > Metazoa > Arthropoda > Insecta > Plecoptera > Taeniopterygidae > Brachyptera > Brachyptera putata. The sequence continues at coordinate 24,042,873 of OU015470.1, read as the reverse complement.
TTCATTAGATTGCATAAAATTTTTATTTCGTTCCGATCCAATGTATAGTTCTCCGGCAATCATGTTTTGAACACCCCCATACGCAGGGGGAGGGGGGGAAATTTATGATTTTCCCCGAAAAAGTTTCCAGATGGCCGTGTGTGGTATCAAAATAAAGGTCCATTCATTAGATTGCATAAATTTTTTATTTCGTTTCGATCCGATGTATAGTTCTCCGGCAAACAGGTTTTGAACCACCCCATGTGTAGGAGGGGGTCGGAAAATTTACGATTTTCTTTGGAAAATGCCCCACATGGTCATGTGTGGTATCGATATGTAGGTACATTCATCACATTGCGAAAACTTTTTATCTCGTCTTGATCCGATGTCTGGTTCTCCCAAAAAAAAATCGCAACTGACCCCATGTGTAGGAAGGGGTCGGAAAATTTACAATTTTCTCCGGAAAATGCTCCACATGGTCATGTGTGGTATCAATATGAAGGTCCATTCATTAGATTGCAAATTTTTTTTATTTCGTCTCGATCCGATGACTGGTTCTCCCAAAAAAAATTCGCGACTGACCCCATGTGTAGGAGGGGTCGGAAAATTTACGATTTTCTTTGGAAAATGCCCCACATGGTCATGTGTGGTATCGATATGTAGGTACATTCATAAAATTGCGAAAATTCTTTATCTCGTCTCGATCCGATGTCTGGTTCTCCCCAAAAAAATTCGCGACTGACCCCATGTGTAGAAGGGGGTCGGAAAATTTACGATTTTCTTTGGAAAATGCCCCACATGGTCATGTGTGGTATCGATATGTAGGTACATTCATCAGATTGCGGAAATTTCTTATTTCGTCTCGATCCGATGTGTGGTTCTCCCAAAAAAAATCGCGACTGACCCCATGTGTAGGAGGGGGTCGGAAAATTTACGATTTTCTTTGGAAAATGCCCCACATGGTCATGTGTGGTATCGATATGTAGGTACATTCATAAAATTGCGAAAATTCTTTATCTCGTCTCGATCCGATGTCTGGTTCTCCCAAAAAAAATTCGCGACTGACCCCATGTGTAGAAGGGGGTCGGAAAATTTACGATTTTCTTTGGAAAATGCCCCACATGGTCATGTGTGGTATCGATATGTAGGTACATTCATTAGATTGCGAAAATATTCCATCTCGTGTCGATCCGATGTCTGGTTCTCCCAAAAACAATTCGCGACTGACCCCATGTGTAGGAAGGGGTCGGAAAATTCACAATTTTCTCCGGAAAATGCTCCACATGCTCATGTGTGGTATCAATATGAAGGTACATTCATTAGATTGCGAGAATTTTTTATCTCGTCTCGATCCGATGTCTGGTTCTCCCAAAAAAAATTCGCCACTGACCCCATGTGTAGGAGGGGGTCGGAAAATTTACGATTTTCTTTGGAAAATGCCCCACATGGTCATGTGTGGTATCGATATGTAGGTCCATTCATTAGATTGCGGAAATTTCTTATTTCGTCTCGATCCGATGTCTGGTTCTCCCAAAAAAAATCGCGACTGACCCCATGTGTAGGAGGGGGTCGAAAAATTTACGATTTTCTTTGGAAAATGCCCCACATGGTCATGTGTGGTATCAATATGGAGGTACATTCATTAGATTGCGAAAATATTTCATCTCGTGTCGATCCGATGTCTGGTTCTCCCAAAAAAAATTCGCGACTGACCCCATGTGTAGGAGGGGGTCGGAAATTTACGATTTTCTTTGGAAAATGCCCCACATGGTCATGTGTGGTATCAATATGTAGGTACATTCATTAGATTGCGGAAATTTTTTATCTCGTGTCGATCCGATGTCTGGTTCTCCCAAAAAAAAATCGCGACTAACCCCATGTGTAGGAGGGGGTCGGAAAATTTACGATTTTTTTTGGAAAATGCCCCACATGGTCATGTGTGGTATCGATATGTAGGTACATTCATCACATTGCGAAAATATTTCATCTCGTTTCGATCCGATGTCTGGTTCTCCCAAAAAAAAATCGCAACTGACCCCATGTGTAGGAAGGGGTCGGAAAATTTACAATTTTCTCCGGAAAATGCTCCACATGGTCATGTGTGGTATCAATATAAAGGTACATTCATTAGATTGCGGAAATTTTTTATCTTGTCTCGATGCGATGTCTGGTTCTCCCAAAAAAAATTCGCGACTGACCCCATGTGTAGGAAGGGGTCGGAAAATTTACAATTTTCTCCGGAAAATCCTCCACATGGTCATGTGTGGTATCAATATGTAGGTACATTCATTAGATTGCGGAAATTTTTCATCTCGTGTCGATCCGATGTCTGGTTCTCCCAAAAAAAATTCGCGACTGACCCCATGTGTAGAAGGGGGTCGGAAAATTCACGATTTTCTTTGGAAAATGCCCCACATGGTCATGTGTGGTATCGATATGTAGGTACATTCATCACATTGCGAAAACTTCTTATCTCGTCTCGATCCGATGTCTGGTTCTCCCAAAAAAAATTCGCGACTGACCCCATGTGTAGAAGGGGGTCGGAAAATTTACGATTTTCTTTGGAAAATGCCCCACATGGTCATGTGTGGTATCGATATGTAGGTACATTCATCACATTGCGAAAATATTTTATCTCGTTTCGATCCGATGTCTGGTTCTCCCAAAAAAAAATCGCAACTGACCCCATGTGTAGGAAGGGGTCGGAAAATTCACAATTTTCTCCGGAAAATGCTCCACATGGTCATGTGTGGTATCAATATAAAGGTACATTCATTAGATTGCGGAAATTTTTCATCTCGTCTCGATACGATGTCTGGTTCTCCCAAAAAAAAATCGCGACTGACCCCATGTGTAGAAGGGGGTCGGAAAATTCACGATTTTTTTTGGAAAATGCCCCACATGGTCATGTGTGGTATTGATATGTAGGTACATTCATCACATTGCGAAAATTTTTTATCTCGTCTTGATCCGATGGCTGGTTCTCCCAAAAAAAATTCGCGACTGACCCCATGTGTAGGAAGGGGTCGGAAAATTCACAATTTTCTCCGGAAAATGCTCCACATGGTCATGTGTGGTATCAATATAAAGGTACATTCATTAGATTGCGGAAATTCTTTATCTTGTCTCGATGCGATGTCTGGTTCTCCCAAAATCACATTCGAATTTTCCCGTTTTCTGGACACAGGGTACAGCACATGCCCGCGTTGAAACATATATTTAATTACAACCATTGCTCTCAGCGGTCTGAAAATGTTATTCCATGCATGTGAAGGGATCAATTAACAATTGTTATTTGTCAGAATTTTCTGAAAATTATATTCGAGTTTTCCCGTTTTCTGGACACAGGGTACAGCACATACCCGCGATGAAACATATTTTAATTACAACCATTGCACTCAGCGGTCTGAAAATTTCATTTCATGCATGAGAAGGGATCAATTAACAATTGTTATTTGTCAGAATTCTCTGAAAATCACATTCGAATTTTCCCGTTTCCTGGACACAGGGTACAGCACATGCCCGCGTTGAAACATATATTTAATTACAACCATTGCTCTCAGCGGTCTGAAAATGTTATTTCATGCATGAGAAGGGATCAATTAACAATTGTTATTTGTCAGAATTTGCTGAAAATCATATTCGAATTTTCCCGTTTTCTGGACACAGGGTACAGCACATACCCGCGATGAAACATATATTTAATTACAACCATTGCTCTCAGTGGTCTGAAAATGTTATTTCATGCATGAGAAGGGATCAATTAACAATTGTTATTTGTCAGAATTTGCTGAAAATCATATTCGAATTTTCCCGTTTTCTGGACACAGGGTACAGCACATACCCGCGATGAAACATATATTTAATTACAACCATTGCTCTCAGCGGTCTGAAAATGTTATTTCATGCATGAGAATGGATCAATTAACAATTGTTATTTGTTAGAATTTGCTGAAAATCATATTCGAATTTTCCCGTTTTCTGGACACAGGGTACAGCACATACCCGCGATGAAACATATATTTAATTGCAACCATTGCTCTCAGCGATCTGAAAATGTTATTTCATGCATGAGAATGGATCAATTAACAATTGTTATTTGTTAGAATTTTCTGAAATTCACATTCGAATTTTCCCGTTTTCTGGACACAGGGTACAGCACATGCCCGCGTTGAAACATATATTTAATTACAACCATTGCTCTCAGCGGTCTGAAAATGTTATTCCATGCATGTGAAGGGATCAATTAACAATTGTTATTTGTCAGAATTTTCTGAAAATCATATCCGAATTTTCCCGTTTTCTGGACACAGGGTGCAGCACATACCCGCGATGAAACATATTTTAATTACAACCATTGCTCTCAGCGGTCTGAAAACTCCATTTCATGCATTAGAACTGAGAAGGGAACAATTAACAATTGTTATTTGTCAGAATTCTCTGAAAATCACATTCGAATTTTCCCGTTTTCTGGACACAGGGTACAGCACATGCCCGCGTTGAAACATATATTTAGTTACAACCATTGCTCTCAGCGGTCTGAAAATGTTATTTCATGCATGAGAATGGATCAGTTAACAATTGTTATTTGTTAGAATTTGCTGAAAATCATATTCGAATTTTCCCGTTTTCTGGACACAGGGTACAGCACATACCCGCGATGAAACATATATTTAATTACAACCATTGCTCTCAGCGGTCTGAAAATGTTATTTCATGCATGAGAATGGATCAATTAACAATTGTTATTTTTCAGAATTTTCTGAAAATCATATTCGAATTTTCCCGTTTTCTGGAACAGGGTACAGCACATACCCGCGATGAAACATATATTTAATAACAACCATTGCTCTCAGCGGTCTGAAAATGTTATTTCATGCATGAGAATGGATCAATTAACAATATATATTCGTCAGAATTTTCTGAAAATCATGTTCGAATTTTCCCGTTTTCTGGACACAGGGTACCGCACCATCTTCATCAACATCACGTGCTGTACGTTTCAACAGAAAGCCATGTACTCACATTCCTGCCTACTCCTATAAGATTAATCTGGAGAACAGTGTATAATTGGTCGTGAATGCCCAAGTGCATCACATGGTAACTGAGTTCTTAAATTGGTAGAACGTATCTCTACCCCTCAACCCCCATCTGTACCACAACACACACATTAATATCATTGAAAGATACCCCCCTCGTTAGCTCAGAAGGAAAGAGCATATGTGTATCAAGCATAAGATCCGGGGTTCGATTCCCCGACGAGGCGGTATTTTTCAATATATATATTTATATATATAAGTTATAGCTGAATTGTCACATCGGTACTTTTGAATCCCGCATATAGGGCATGAGTTATAATGGACGAATAATATATAATAAATAAATAAATAAATGAATACACGTACAACGGATTTTGAAGTTGCTATGATTTGTTATTCTGTTTTTTCATGAAAATTATATTATAACACAACTGTCCATCTGTTAGTGTTCATGTTAACTGTCTATGAAATGTTAAATACATTTGCTAAGTAGGCAGAACACCGTAGTATCCCTAGTGACTAGAAGTATAGCTTTTCTTTTGTTGCGTTTAGGGACCGAATGTTGCTGGATATTTATCTAGGATAATGGACGTGGTTTGGATGTGGTTTGGATGTGGAATGGATGTGGATGTTTGTATTGTAGGTACGGGCACGGCTCTGCTATTCGTAAGTACAATAGGTGGTGTATCGGGACTGAGAACAACATTAACGAAGTGGAAATGTATCATTATTTATACTCACGGTCAGATCAAGTGGTCGAAGGAACATGAAAATCCATCATTTTTTTTATCAACATCGAAACATTTGAAGCAAAATCATTGGTCCCCAATTGAGGTTATGGAACGGTAGGAACGTTTGGAAGGGGCACCACAAGGGCGATCTTACCATACCGTTTTAATTGTTTAAAATCAATTAATTTCAACACCAGGATTGGGCTATCTGTGACCATAATTTTTCGTCGTATATAAAAATCTTTCAGTTTCCAAAGTCCGGAATCATTATAAGTAAAAACAGTTTGAGTGATATATCCGGACATTTTATTGAGAGTGAACCAAACACACGAATGTTGATATCTTTCATTTTGAACAAAGTTGCTCAGGCTATGTTCACTTATTTCCACTAACAGCAGATGTGAAGTTGAAGTTTGAATGTGAAAAAGAAAACATGCTAGGCCTAATTATATCAATTTAGGCGGCTATCACTTACTTTTTTCTCAAATTCAACATGAAGAAAGTTTAGTGAACTAAAATAGCTGCACTGTACATAACGTAGGCCTACTCTAAGTTTATACAGTCTTTTTTTAAAGTAGCGGTACAATATGCATATAGATTCTATCTCAAATTTGAATTAATCTTTCGAATATTTTCAATGTAATCGTAAGTGTACATCATTAAAACGTTACAGTTGCGGTCTTTTAATCAGAATGCCAAATGTGAAGGAATGCATGCAATCAACGTTGGTTTAACGACTTGTCAACGACGTGGTATGTGAAAGATATATTGCATGTCGTTGATTCGTAACTGCTGAAATCACAAACTGTGCAATCGAAAATGCGATTGACTAGTGTAGCCGCAAGAGCAATGTTGGGGGAGGGTGGGGAGGGAGGGGGGGGAGGGGAAGTGGTGAAATATAATTACAGTTAACGAAATGAAGGAGTTGGTTTAATTTATTTTTGTTTTGGTTTCATCCGATTTCTGTTTACGCTCTCTTGACCAATTAGAGCAACCAATCAATGTTTAAACTCGTTTTTGAACATTTTTTCCATTTATAACGTATAATGTGTATTACAGCTTTCGCTGAAAAATTGGCGTTATGTAATTAGAGAGGAAGGAGAAAGCGTAGTTTTGTCAACCTGTCATAAATGTCATAACATGCAAAATGTAAAATAAATACTGGAGAGTATACATCATATTGTTTAGGTGATTTCGATGATACATCTACACCGAGGGGTTTACAACTCGAAAATTTGGTGTACACCTGATTTCAGATTTCAAGATTTCAGGGGATTTCAGGTGATTTCAGGTGATTTCAAGTGATGTCAGGTGATTTCAGGTGATTTCAGGGATTTCAGGTCATTTCAGGGATTTCAGGTCATTTCAGGGATTTCAATGGGATTTCATAGGATTTCAGGGCAAGCGTACACCTGATTTCAGGAGTTGTTAACCCCTCGATCTACACTAAGACCCCTTCTTATATTGAAACATTTTTTGATTCATGTTCATATACATGTTCATGTTATTGTCCATGTTCACGTGCATGTTCATGTCCATGTCCACGTCCATGTTTGTTTGTTAAGTGAACGCTGATAATGTTACGATGTGGGTGGAACCACCTTAATGCGATCCATGCAATTCGTTTACACGATCTTTGCTTTGCTTGTTCATATCTTTTATTACTCATCTCTTTGTATGCTGAACGTTAATCAATCTTGACAATACATTCATTTAAGATCTTTGCTAGTTCGTTACATCTTATAGTAGTAAACTCTTTGTGTACTCGGTCTCTTTGTGCGAGACGCTCGATTGTTGACTGCTGTTTGATTGTTGTTGTTAGAGTGAGATAGAAGGTAATAAAAGTAGAGCATTGTCGGTGGCTTGGGTGTCTTAAGGTGCGGGCACGGTTCTCAGAAAAATAGAGAAATTTTTTACTATCTTATAAGTCTTTATTATTTTTTCCTATGTGACGAAGCAGTGTAATTGAATAACAAGTATGTATAGACTCCAAAGTAATTCCATGATCTATACTAGGAAAACGCCATATATGCGTTGTAAGACGAGCGGATAGTAATAGTATGGGTGAAAATGGGTAAAAACTGCTTCTGGTAGCAATTTAGCACATTTTATGTTTTTTCTTCAAAACGGCTGACCCGATCAAGCTGAAAATTTTTAGAAATGTATACCAAAATGTAATTCAGCTCCACGCAAAATTTCATTTCTTGGAAAAATAAAAATATTATCTTTTTTTCCGCCATGTTATTCTAATGGGTATTTTTGAAATTTCTAAAATTTCAAAATTTCTAAAATTTCTAAAATATTTTTCAAAGTTCTCTGAATTTTTATTAAAAATGTATTCCAGAAATGTATTTCAGCATTTTTTCTCAAAATTTGTTGAAATAATTTTCGACATTTTAATTATTTCATCAAATTTGATCCATTCAAATTGTGTGGTGGCCAATTAACAAACTTCTGAATCGAATATACTCCATATACTACATCTAACAAAAACGATTGAACGAAATAAAAAGCGGTCAAACCATTTTAGGAAATTGACCATTTTCCTACATTTTTTCCATCCTTCACATTACGTCTGCATTATTCCATCATCAATATCTCCCAATATACCATTATCCAACGTCTCTAAACCATCTCTCAGTTTATGTCCGCAATATTCCATCATCGTTATCTCCCAATATAATGTCCCGTCCAAATGATCTCTCCGAATGTCTACACACAGCGCCGATCATCGCTTCGGCTTGTTTACATCACCCCTCGGGCCAAATGGCAGACCATCCAATGGGCTCTGTCAATATCTTCACTCGGTCATATCTCTCACTACTGGCCTCTTTGTGCGTTGCCTTGGCCATGTTGTTGATTTACTCGCTGGTTTAACCGGCTTGGTTGACATTATTGACAAAGGGGGGGGGGGGTCCAGTGGAGTCGTGCTGGAGGATATTAATGTGTACATTTTATCAGGGAATATCTTATTCTTATATATATATATATATATATATATATATATATATATATATATATATATATATATATATATATATATATATCTTATATATAAAAAGCTCGTGTCACATGTTAGTGGACAAACTCCTCCGAGACGGCTCGACCGAGTGTCGTGAAATTCCTCATGCACATTAGATGGGTGTGGTAGAATGTCCTAAAGTATATGACATCTTCCGCCGAGCTTTCTCCTATGAGCAATATCCAAAAATTGGCACTTCAAGTTTCATGTCGAATAGCCAATTCTGTATGTAACACGGTTTGCGCCACTGCCTGCTAGATCACCGTGTAAACGAAGACAGACAGATACGCCGCATCGTCCGCCATGATGGATGACTGACTATTATATTGTCCGGAGATATTACACTGAAAGTCTAATGGAGCCTCTCCATTTCATCCCACACATGTAAAACATCGCACAAGCAAAAAAAAGATATCTATAAAAAAAAAAGGCATTTTCTTTCGATGAATAGTCCTGTTTTCTTTCTTAGAGTGTCAGCTTTGTGATGGTGATTTTCTTTTCAATTTGTCTCGCAGCGTGCAGTGTTGTGGATACTGATGGGCTATTGGGGCTGCATCATCATCAGTGACGTATGATGGGGGGGGGGTAATGTTTGAGACGGGAAGAGAAGAGAAATATGGGAGACACGGATATAGGATTAGGGAAGAGATAGGATTTCGAGGAAGTGTTGGAAGTATAAGTAAGTATGATTTTCTTTCGAAGTAATTGGGTCATGTAATATAAGTATAAGTAGACCCAATAAATAAAGTTATTCAATAACTTATGTTATTTATCATGATAATCTTTACATTACAGTTATGATTGAGATCATAATATAACTTCTCCTGGATTATATATTATAGTCCTTTACAGTGATAATATCTGAATAAATGATGGGTTCAGCGGGATATCAGTTTTATGGTGATACTTAATTGTTGAACAGTATAAATGATCGACATTCTAATTAAGAGGTAACACAGATATCTTCAATACCTTCAAGATGGTATTCCGTATTAGTGATCACCTAATTATCAAGCGTATAAGGTTAAAAAATTGTGCTTTTTCAGCCGTATGCGTGTGACAATCAGGTGAACCATTTCAATATTCACTTTTACCACTGAGGAAAACCATGCACGATGCTTATAAAAAAGGAGAAATTCATCGTCACTATTTTTCTTACATGTTCATGAATCGGTGTAATTGAATAATAAGTACATCAACTCCAAGATAATCTCATTCACTTTAATTAATAACACGTTGTATTTTGGTGAATTAATCAATTTGAGGATAATACGTCAATAAATTTCATCACATTCTTGGTATTCATTGACGTATTATCTTGAAACTGATTGAATTCAAGAAAATGGAATGTCACATTAATTAAAGAGCATACAATTAACTTGGAGTTGGTATAGACAACTTTTTAGTCAATTTCACCGGTCAGTGTACATAGAAAAAAAAAATGTAAAGATGCATTTCTCTATTTTGATAATCACCGTGCGTGCACCCTCTTAATTATTATCTCTGTCTGGATTGACGACCAACGCCGGTATCGAACTCCGGTCTCCCTAATGACGGTTCAGTACGCTAGCCACTGTACCACTACTACACACCACAGTAAACCATAGATGAAAGCTAAAGGCTACTTATCTCAACTTTACGTTAACAAAGATGTCTTTGACATCTCGACAGGGTTTTAACACAGTGTTTGTTTTTCCGACTTCTTTGCTTTTGCATCTCTGTGTTTCATGAGTGCTTTGATCGCAGACAAGTCGGATGTCTTTCTGGTTGTATTGTTCTCGTGATGGAAAGTGTTTGTACGTATGTCTGCGTGGGGGGGGGGGGGGGGGGGGGGGGGGGGGAGGGGGAGGGAGGGGGGGGGTGAAACTTACTCTCTGCAGTCTTCGTAAAATATTCATTCGAAGGCGAACAAGACACGATCTTGTAGTTTTGTTTTTATTTTATTTGACAACATTTGGCAAGAGTCAGTGTTCATATGTTTATACGTACAGTCGACACACTGAGAGAATAGGATTCGTGCAGCCACCACAAGAAAACTTCATCGATATAGAAATATGAGATATTTCGCAAATACACTCGTTATTGGTTGTTTTCAATAATTATAATGATTAAAAATGAGTATATTTGAAATATAGAAATGTATCTTGTGCACTTAAGCGAAACGAACAGTGAAAATAAGGGTATGTCTCTTGTGAATTTCATCCTTTTTCTGTCAGATGGTTGGTGGTTCTGTTAACCACACAGGTTCTTGAACAAGCAATGTTTCCATGCGAATCGGCTAAAAATAATATTTTTTCATGCAACAAGATTACCTGTAATTTGAATTCATAAATTTGTTTTGCCATGTTGACCTAGAAGAATTCAATGAAACGCAATATCTATTTGATTAAAAATTAAAAGAGCCGCTATTAGTGTGTATCATGCTAAGCTGATTTTAGTGTTGTCATGTTGAAAATTATTCAGTGCACCAAAGTGATACTAGGATGCGCCACGGTAGGAATCCTATTCTCTCAGTGAGTGGACTATAGCTGTGCATCTGTAAGCTTTGGCTGGCTTAGGCGACCTTTATTCGTAGAGTCGAGTAGTTTCAGGTTTTATTGGATTACGGATTGGTTGACTTTGGTTTATGTTCACATAAAATACAACTTGAAATATATACTTCTATATATTCGTTTATTTTATATGTTTATTTTCATTTATGTACTTTTTGTTATATTTACATTACATACGTAGATGTTCTGTTTGTCCACTTACCCTGTATATATGGACATGTTGTTAGATAAATATTGAGAATCTAGACATTTTAATATAAATTGATGGAAATTCCCCACATTTCATTTTTTTAAGCTCATACAATTCGTATTATTAGTTTTAGGAATTTAATAATATTGGAAATCTTTTTGATCATTTCTAAAGGATGATACTGAAATGAAGGATATATATATATATATATATATATATATATATATATATATATATTCATACAATAGGCACGTCATAAAAGATACGTCTCGACCGTGACTCGAACCCGGGATCTTCTGATTGCCAATCAGGTGCTCTCCCAACTAAGCTGCAGTATGGATACTTCCAATTTATCATTTATTTTTAAGGAATACCAATTCAAAAACACAAGTAAAAATCGATTATGGTTATTTCGGGCCAACAATGTAATCGTAAGTGATTATTTATACCGAATATTTGAGCACTGAAAATATACTTGTCGGCCTTAACCTAAAAAACCTTTCTAGTGGAATATTCGTATTCTCGAGAGAAGAAGGTTCCGAGCGACCGTCCCCCCTATCCCACACCACTAGCGCGCGGGTGGTCCGAGTCTATCGTCGATACATGTTTAATATCGTTAAACGAAAAGCCTTTCAAGTATATAAAGAGAAGAAATTTAAATATTTTGATGATCTTCTACTACAATAGCATTATTTATTACCTACCGTCGTTAATAAAGTCGTTAAACAAAACTGCTAATATTACTGGAATTCTATAGTTGAATATTGTTACGACCCAGACAATATAATTCACTGTTTTTTTCCTTTCATACTTTTTACGATCATTTAAAGAGCTGTAAATATCACACAATAAATCAAGAAGGTCGCTCTCAGAAAAGCACGAACGATTAACGAGCGCTCGTATAGCCGCTCGGTTCGCTCGGTTCGCTCGCTAAGCATCATCATCGTGATTGGATATCAAAGTTTAATTTCATACGATAATCAATCATGTCCGTACACCGGTGAGCGATTTATCACTGGAGGTTTTTCTACTGATATTGAAGTTTCTGGAATGAGTACAAGGTGTCTATACTTCGTGCCACGTGAGTTGGTGGATCACGATCGTGGGTTTAGAGTATCCATTAGTGATGACGATCATGCGTGTCGATCTGTCAGATATATGTTAAAATTAAGCTTTACTAGGAAAACGCCATATATGCGTTGTTAGACGAGCGGATAGTAATAGTATGGGTAAAAATGGGTAAAAACTGCTTCGAGTGGTACCAATTTAGTACATTTTATGTTCTTTCTTCAAAATGGCTGACCCGATCAAGCTGAAATTTTCTAGAAATGTGAACCAAAATGTAATACAACTTCACGCAAAATTTTATTTTTTTGGGGAAAATATATTTTTTTTCCCCGCCATGTTATTCTAATGGATATTTTTGAAATTTCTAAAATTCATAAAAAAAAAATTACCACCCTATAATGTCACAAAACTTTACAGATCTGAGTTAGATGAGGAACCATATTGAAAAATAGTTTGAAATTGATAGCTGTAGCCGTTTGACCTGTGGAGAACCGAAAAAAAAAAAAAAAAAAACATAAAAACGAACACCATTTTTTTTCGGTATGTCAAATTGAATCCTCGCTAAAGCTCGTCTAAATAGCCAATACAAACTAGGTAACAATGCAAACATATCGGCCCTAATAATAGTAATCAAATCCATATCGCTCGAATGGAGCCTAATAGATGATGTTCATTACTTATTGTTGTTCATTGTTCACAAATGTAAACATACTATAAATGCCAGTCACGTGATGAATTAACATCCTTAACAATTTCAATGTAGTCACACATAATGTCAGATAAACACTGAAACTTGTTTCCACAAGAAATCGGTGGAGGCACCATGTTTTTCAGCGACTACTTGAGATATCGGTGGAGGCACCACATTTATTTAGATAATGGTAGAGGCACCATGTTTTTCAGCGACTACTTGAGATATCGGTGGAGGCACCACGTGTACTTGGATAATGGTAGAGGCGCCATGTTTTTCTTGGAAATATATAACAATAAAGTGAAACATGCTTGTTTTCACTCACTAATTAGCTTATAAGACGCAATTCCCCTCCCTCCCTCTTCACCCCCTCTCCCTTCCTTCCCTCCCCTCCCTCTCCTACACACTCTGCACTCAATTATAATCCCGTGGAGCTTTTAGATTGGATTCTGTTTGGTAGTAAAAGTAATACGATGGCCTGATGTGGGTTTTCAAGTGAACATTACAGGAATGAAACCCTAGCAGCTAAACGGTATTTGTAAGATACACTCAGGTTACTGAAACGCTTAGCAACAAATCTAGGAATTGAATTCAAGTGGGAAAAGAATCGATGGCTTTAATTCATACCAAGTCTCAATTTAATAAACGAGTCCATGGGAGTCGATTTAGCGGAATACCATTTTTTTGATGATAACTTTTGAACGGTATGAGATATCAAAATTCTATAAACGAGGAAACACAGATATTTTCAATATCTCAAAGATGATTGATGTCATAACTATTCATCTCATATCGCCTAAAAATACACATTAATAAAGATGGTATTGTTAATGCTGCTTAACGAACCCACCAACAGCTAGGTTATACGGGGGTACGAATGAGTGTTTGATAATGATACGATAATAAAATGACGTTTACAAAAACCCATGCCTTATGCGGGACTCGAACCCACGCTCAACGGTGACTTCAGTTACTACAGATAATTGACTTGGCCACCGGGGCGGCTAAACGACAATACAAGTATAACCGATCAGGGTTTCCTCTCTTATCGATTGGTCAGGTGTGAGGAGTGTTTTAACGGTGATTAAACACAAGTACAGCGTTCGCACGACAGAGTAAGATGTTCAATTCATTAGACGCAGATGGTGTGTTCGTGTATGCGTTGCTCATCTAGTGAGATGGAAACCTGATTTTAGAAGCAGTCATTAGTAACCTCTCTCTCTCTCTCTCTCTCTCTCTCTCTCTTTCATTCTCTCATTCTCTCTCTCTCTCTCTCTCTCTCTCTCTCTCTCTCTTTCCCCCCGTGCCCCCCGCGGGTCGCAGGCTTCGTGTTAACTGGCCTTAGCACAACTGTTGTTTTATGGCATTTTCTTTCCCAAACTGAGATCCCCTCCCCCCATCTTGGTATTTTCAGTGTTTTCTCTTTCTGTCCTGAAAAATACCCAAATGTTATTGAATATGTGGCACCCCATACTCCCTTCCTCCGCGGATCGCAATTGTTGAGCTTGCCCCCCCCCCCCAACTTTGAAAACGTTCCGACGCCCCTGCATATATATCGAAATCGAAATCCCGTTTCCTCGAAATCCCGTTTCCTCGACTTGTTTTACAGTATCTACAGCAAAGTCGATGAAGCGGGATTTCACTGAAACGGGATGATGCCATTTAAACATCATTCGCATTTGTTTTTATTCATTCACAAACGTCGACTATCCGCTTGCCTGCCTGGTAAATCCGGCTACGAAGAACCGTTGTTTTTCTTTCAACTTCTTCCTTCATTTCCCACAACTTTCTGCGTAACAGACTTCTAATTACCATTAGAGACATGTTTACTAGGTTCGGTGTTTTTTTGGTATCTTTTAATTGGTTTAATTTATTTATTGCCTTCTGGTAAACATCGGATAACTTACTACGCAATATGAGATTTCTAGGCCTAGGGCGTTTTAATAACTAATCCGGTCGCAAGAGAAGAAGGCGCGAAACACCCGGGCGCTAACGGTGTGGTGTAGGAGAGACGGTCGATCGATCGCAGCATTATATCTCTCGTGGTATTATTAGACGAGCTTTAGCGAGGATTCAATTTGACATACTGAAAACAATTGGTGTTCGTTTTTATGTTTTTTTTTTCATGTTTTTTGTCGGTTCTCCACAGGTCAAACGGCTACACCTATCAACTTCAAACTTTTTTTTTCAATATGGTTCCTCTGTCCTCATCTAACTTAGATCTGTATAGTTTTGTGGCATTATCGGGTGGGAACTTTTTTTCCATGAATTTTAGAAATTTCAAAAATACTCATTAGAATAACATAGCAGAAAAAAAGAAAATATTTGTATTTTCCAAAAAAATGAAATTTTGCTTGGAGTTGAATCACATTTTGATACACATTTCTGAAAAATTTCAGTTTGATCGGGACAGCCATTTTGAAGAAAAAACATAAAATGTGCTAAATTGGTACCACTCGAAGCAGTTTTTACCCATTTTTACCCATACTATTACTATTCGCTCGTCTAACAACGCATATATGGCGTTTTCCTAGTATAACCAACATTGAAACAATATTAGTAAAAACTTGAACAGTTTGAGTATTTTCGCATCATGTATTTTACTATTTTTACACCCTCCTCATGTCAAAGAAGTTAACATGGCAACAAAAACTTCCCTTGTATAAACTTGTGATCATTAGGGAAGATTCTGTCATTTAATTTTTTAATTGGTGATTAGTTTAGTTTTCGTAGATATAGCTAACAGATTACACCTTTGTATAACGAGAGCACAACTAATACTCTTAATGATTATAATTAAGAGTAGCCTACATGGGAGTAGATTTAAAGAGATGTCAGCTTTTCAGTGATAATTCCGAACGGTAGATCTATATAATTATGACGTATTAATATTCTGAAATGAGAAGGACACAGCTGTATTTGATAATGCCTTTAAGACTGTATAAGCGAAAACTATTCAATTCATAATACGTAATCGTCAAATAGCTGAACAAATATTTTTTTAGATATATACCTTTGACGATTATGTGATCAGACGAGCTTTAGCGAGGATTCAATTTGACGTACTGAAAAAAATTGGTGATCCTTTTTATGTTTCTTTTTATGTTTTTTTGTCGGTTCTCCACAGGTCAAACGGCTACAGCTATCAACTTCAAACGTTTTTTTAATATGGTTCCTCATCTAATTTAGATCTGTATAGTTAAGTGGCATTATCGGGGGTAACGTTTTTTTTATGAATTTTAGAAATTTCAAAAATGCCCATTAGAATAACATAGCGGAAAAAAAAGAAACTATTTTTATTTTCCAGAAAAATGAAATTTTCCGTGAAGTTTAATTACATTTTGATACACATTTCTAAAACTTTTCAGCTTGATCGGGTCAGCCATTTTGAAGAAAAAACATAGAATGTGCCAAATTGGTACCACTCGAAGCAGTTTTTACAATTTTTTACCCATACTATTACTATTCGCTCGTCTAGCAACGCATATATGGCGTTTTCCTAGTATAAGTTGAATACTTCTACCATCTCTAAGGTGGTTGAAATATCTATGGTTTCCGCGCTAGAGTTTTGATATCTTACACCTATAGTAATCACAAAAAATGATACTTTCGACATAAATCGACTCCCATGTACCCTTAAAATGTATCCCTATACAGTATTTACGTTCACTTTCTTTTAAACATTTGTGATTCATAATTAATTAATTTGTTTAATGATGAACATCTCAGCACGTGATCGGTGTTTGTACTTATCAATTAGATTAATTGGCAGAATTAGAATCAATGTGAAGCTATATCCAACAAAGAAGAAGGAAAGAAATTGAAGAAATTAGTATAAGACTTCGATAATTAATAAATCCTTTCGAAAGCTTACGAATTTTTCACTTTTGAAAGACGTAATTTTGTTTTGTATCGTAAACCTCGCACCCCCCTAATGAAAGCAAAAGCAACGGCGTGTACAGAGCATTTCATTAGTTTCACACAATTTCTAAAATTCGAAAATACATTTTATAGTAAATCTATATATTATTGTAAAATAAAACGAGGTGAGGTGATGGTGAATAGAATAAAATGGAATATCTTTTTGTATCACTTGAGGATTTGAGAATATTTTTTTCGAATAAATTCAAATTTTCATGGAATGTGAACATAAAAATGCTATACATCATTCCATATGGTTTGACATGAATCAGATGAGAATTTTTGTGGAAAATAAAGATAGTTTTTACTCACCCCAATGTTTGGACTTCCTCCAGGCCTGCCTCTATTCTCCTCACTGCCTTCTTCAATTTCTTCACTGCTCTGTTTGGTAATGACCGGTTCAATACCTTCGTCATGTTTTCTTCCCACTTTGATGTGACTGCTGTAATACTCACTGCTGTAATCGCTGTCACTATAGTCCCCCTCGTTGCCCACAACCGAGCCCAAGCATGCCAACAATACAACGAAAACCACGCTGAATCTCATTTCCACAACTTGAAACCACAACAATAATTCACCTCAACATGGACAAAATATGTGTATGCCAATTAGTTCTTGATTGGTTTTCATATGCCAGAATGCTAGAATTATTTTCATTTATATATATATATTAATGTTTCGCTGATTTGGCATTTTGTTATCCGTCGATATACCTAACCAAGCTATACTGATGATTTAGGGTGTTTCGATCGACTGTCTCGGGTATGTAGTAAGATTAGCGCGCGGGAGTTTCGGACCAGCAAAGCTCGTGAAGTGAGATGTGCATGAGTGAATGTTGGAATTTTGACACGTTCACTGTATCCAGTAGTGTGATCTGTGGCACGATTTAAAGAAGGCTTATCTTTGGTTTCTGAATGCACTGGATGATAGCCTCGTAGAAAACCGTGATCGATTATAGAAAAATACTGAACGTTTGATAGAAAGATTTCGTTCAACAAATTGCATGAAAGTGGAAATGGTTTGCTATCAAAAACAAAATATCCGAATTTTACGACCTCCTAATGATATGCTTCTCAAGATGTGATAAAACCACATTAAAAAGAAGT
Source organism: Brachyptera putata (assembly GCA_907164805.1). NCBI lineage: Eukaryota > Metazoa > Arthropoda > Insecta > Plecoptera > Taeniopterygidae > Brachyptera > Brachyptera putata. The sequence goes on along the minus strand of OU015470.1, from coordinate 24,024,574 downwards.
TTGAACACTAAATATATAATAGATTAACTATAATTTTAATGTATAAAGTTCGGAAAATTGCAAACTTGAATCAAAGGAAATTGTCAATACAGAAAGATTGATAGAACATTATTTTATTATGAGACAGTCGAAGGGGACAGGGATGGAAATAAAAGAGAAGGCATACATGAGTCTGATTCGGCCAATGCTTGAGTATGCTAGTTCAGTCTGGGATCCGCATGAAGTTGGACTAATAAAGGCTGTGAAGAACGTCTAAAGGGTTGCTGCAAGAAGGGTATTGGGGAGAGAGAAGCGCTGGAAGATTATCAGGAACTATAAGGATGTGGTTGAAAAAGTTATAGAAAGACCTAGTAAAATGATTGAGGAAATGGGATGGGAAAATTTGGTGAAACGAAGACAAATAGAAAGAATCTCCAATTTTGTTAGTCAAGAATAAATATACAGGATGGGATGAATTAAGCGATATAATTGGAAAGGGATTACAAATAAGTACAAGGAGAGGGGTAAGAATGGAAGTGGAAAAAGTAGATAGAGAAGTAGGCAAATATGGATCATTCAAAGAACGATGCGAGAATGGAATGAATTGGAAGAAGATAAAGAATATAACGAAGATCAGTGATTTAAGAAGAGAGCTAAGAAAAAATAGTAAAGTGTAAATTTCATGAGAATAATCATTACTACCTGTTTTAAGAACAATCTATAATGAGTAAATAAAAAAATAACTAAAATAACTAACAATAAAATGTGTCTTTTTATCAACATTGAAACTTACAAAATCATGAGCCCGCCCCTTGGACAGATTTACACTTTGGCAACAAATATCTCAAGAACTACAAACACCACGGACTTGCGGTCAATTGCAATGAACTCGACGTAATTGCAAGCTAATGCGCTAGACGTATGAAAAAGGAAATTCACTGACAACGCAATAAAATATAAATACTTATTTGTTCGGGGTATACGGCGGAGTTATCTCACGATTTTGATTACATATATAAATCGTCTAGATGTAAGTTACGTGCAAAATAGCTTGCGTCATTATGAATTACTTCACAATCCAATTAATGCACAATTTAACCTGTTGCAGACAGCTGAGCAAACGTAAACGTCATTTTGCATGTATTATGTAACAAAGTTAGTTCCTTGTACACTACTAGATTACTCAAGGTCGGTATTACTGAAGATTTGGCAGTAAATTGTTACATATATTAATCGTGGGAGGGATAGGGAGATAAGACACCATAAGAGCCCGGTAAACCAACGCAATCCTCAATGCATCTTGGTGCCAAACTAACAGCCTTTAACTTCCAGTTAGGGCTATTCCCACGTTGATAATTCCAGGACTAAGCATTTAATTATAGCTTCTATGCGTGTTTTTAGCACTCAATATACGGTTTTCCTTTCACCGTGGTTCTAGCGAAACATCGCCAAGAATTAATTTCACGGCTCGTAGGGTTGTAAAGACTGAACAGTCCCTATAAGACACCACACATTTATTTACATCTACTTGGAGTTGAAAGAAACTTTTCCTCTCCGGGTCGGAACTACCGGCCGATAATGCTAATGTATAGGGGAGACGGTCAATCGGATCTGGCAATATTTGATAAGCTTACAGGCTTTCTAGATCACCACGAAGTTGGTTCTCAAATGCGGAGACTTTTTTATGATTATGAAAGCGTCTTTTCTTCGATTCGGAAATATATGAATGGTATAGAAACGAAGTCAAAAGATGTGGGAAATTGGATCTTGAAATGTTGTCATATATCAATTATAATTAGGCCTATACTTCAAAGGAAGATTATAGTGATTGAAAATGATTTATGATTTCTTATCTATTGATTATTTACACATTAATCAGGAGCGGGTGGCTGGAGTCGATTATCGCTAGCGGTAGTAGCTGAAGTTACCGTTGGGCGTGGGTTCGAGTCCCGCGTTTTTGTAAACGTCCTTTCACCTATCACCTAAAGGCATATTTATGCGAAATGTGATGAAAGCTTTCGACGCCAATAAATGCATTAGTTATCAACTTATCATCAGAGTGGGTCGTTGGGCCCAATAGGAATGAATGAAGAGATAGAATGGCAAGCTATACACACCTTGATTTTGAAACTATCATACCACTGTTTCCTCGTTTTTAAATCGTTTTACGATTTGATTGGTTCTTCCTGTTGCTCTCCGTGATGGCTGTGAAAGTCTTTGATTGATGAAAAAATTACCTTATAGCCCCTAATTATTTCTAAAAAAAAAAAAATATATATATATATATATATATATATATATATATATATATATATTTATTTGGATGTTTTCTATTGAAAATCAGCTGATTCTACTTTCTGGTAAGCAAAACATAGAAAAGTTTCATTTAATCATAATCACCATGCAACCTTTTTTGTATATCAAATGGCCACCGCCGCGAAGTAATTATTATTCAACTTTAAAAGCCGAAACCAACCTTCAAATTAGAGTATTTATAAAATATTTCTTCATGGTATATTAAGTTTCAATTTCTTCCGTTTTAATTATTTATACTTTCATTAATTTCCATGGATATACCGGTGAAAAACGTTCACCTTGAAAGAAAATCAACCCAGCACTCCAGGACCGAGGTATATATTTCATAATATCATTTCCCTAACTCGATTATTTCATTTGGAAAATGTAGAAATTTTTCATCATTTTCCCAGCGGAAAACGCTTAATTTATTTCGCCTGGTCTCTTTTAATGAATTACCCATAGCTCTTTGTCCCTGTTCTCGTCATCCTGTCCCCCCCCTCTCCCCCCCCCCTCCCCCCCCCCCCCCCCGCGAAACCGAAACCATGTTTCATTAAAGTACACTCAGCGACACGGAAAAACTTGTCACCACAGAAACTACCTCGCTGAACCGTCATTCAGGAGAACGGGGTTCGATTCCCGCCGTGTTCGACCCTCCTGACAGAGGTTTCTCGTGGTTTCCCTCAGCACTGGGGTGGTTCCTTGACAACAGGCCACGGCCGAATCCTAACCACTATCCAAAATAAACGTATTCAAATAGTCAGCTTTTTCGTGGTTTATTTAATTCGTTTATAGGTTACTGGGATGGTTCCTTCACAACATACCACGGCCGTCACCTTCTCACTATATCCAAAAAGAACCTAATGAAATAATCTTGTATCCCATCATCTCAGTCATACAGTGTCTCGTTAAACCCACCATGACACGTGACGTTGTACACGCAGTCACGTGGCCCGTCACGTGGCATCAAACTTCCTTTTTTCATCCAATTCAAAATAGTCAACATACAGGGCTAATTATTTATTTGCTGGCCAAGTCTTGAAACAGCCAAGAGGAGCCGTTTATAAACGGTCTTATCAATTCAGTCTTAGAAAATCGTCACATGCAGCGCAGTGGTTAACGCGCTCGCTTCATGTGATCCGGGAGGCGAGGGGAATTCCGAACCCAGTTCGATCCCCGCCGCCGACCATCTTTACAGGGGTTTTCATGGTTTCCCTCTGTAGTCTAGGCTAATGCCGGGATGGTTCCTACAATAAGTCGGCCATGACTGTTTCCTTCCCACTATCCTTCCCATTACCCAAGAACCTTCATCTCATCATCCCATCATCTCATTAATCATCCATCCGACGCCAATAGATCTGCCTTCTAGATCTTAGATTTTCAATTAAAATTGAAAGTTGAAAATATGGAGAGGTACGAATCCAGCTACTGAAAATGCCAAAAGTATAATTTATTCCATATTTAGAGTTAAAATTGAGGAATTTCTTATAGAGCCGCGACTTTTACTGGCCACGAGTATAGACGCGCAGTATACACTTAATACCATCAAAGATAAACGAGAGATTCACTTTCAATGGTCTGTCGTTGGAGCAGAAGAGACGAAAATCGAGTCAAACAAAAATTGAATTTTTCTCATTCCGAGCGGCGGGAGGGGTGGGTGTCGTCATAAGCCGCGAAGAGGGGGGGGTGTCATGATGAACGGAGGGGAGGGGGGGGGGGGGGGAAAACATCTCAGTTGTGCTATAGTATACTTGTATCCACGAAAGAAGAAGGTCGTCTACCAATATAACAAACACAAATATCACAGCTAAATTTGTATAGATGTGGTATATTTTTCTATTTTCAAGTTCATTATTATTTATTCATAATAATTCGAGTAGAATGGTAAGATCGCCCTTGTGGTCTCCCGTTCAAACGATCCTACTTTCATTCATAGTTTTAATCGGGGGAAATTTATTTGAAATCATGAAATCTAGTTTATCTTCTAGAGGAAGGTTTACTAAACCAATGTGGGAAGTCATCTTCATGCTGACTGTCTACTATCGGTATTGGTTTTACGTATTTTTCAACTGTTTTTCCCAAAATTTACTCGTAATTTCCATTTTTTACATATTTTTTTTTGTATTTTATTTACAACAACTTAGGGAATACCAGTTTTCACAGATGCTTACAATTCGATTAGATTATAGGGGTGTTTGAATTTTGAATTGGTTATACTATTTCAACATGCAATGATGCATCAATGAATAACAAAGTATTGTGTACATTTCTGTGGGTGGGTTCCACTTAAGTGATGTTTTCACATTGGTTTCTCATATTATTTGTTTTTTCTAACCCTCAGAATAAAGGTATTTGGAGTTTGTAATACGGGGCACAACAACTATATATATCTTTATTGAAGAAAAATCTGTCTTATACACATAAGATTGTTTGGAAAACACAGAATAGAAATCAAATAATTAAAATATAAAAAATAACCAGAATAAAATATTTGAAAGAGTAAATAAAATAATAATAGAATGAAAAACAAAACATATTGACATTTTTTACAGTTAATTACATCTAGGAATAGTTGTGATAAAAATGAAATAATAATTATAATGACTTGAAAAGAGGAAAAAGTGAATAAATACAACTAACAATATTTGAATAAGACAAAAAAGAAAAAAACTCTGTAACAAACGTCTGTAAAATGTTAAAAAGCTAGAAATAGGGATAGTAAATGGAGGTAATTTATATTTAGTATGTTTACCAACTTTCGTGAATTACACATCTTGTAGAATAATGCCTCTAATTGAATAGAATTAAAATGTATGAAAATAATCTACTCATAAATGAAATGTTAACAGTATAAAATACTACTAATTGGATCACTAATTATTATTTTTAATTAATCTCATATCTTGAGATATATAAAAGTTAATTTGTACAAGATATATATTTCTTAAGAAAGTCTGCGTTTTTAGTTGAACATTTCGCCCATTGTTGGTCTTCACATCTTCTACTGAATACATAAGATGAAAATGTACAAGTAAATATGCGCTTGCTAATTGCGGTAAATATGGTTTCTTCTTATTTCATTCAATTCAATTAATTTCGTTTTATTTTATTTCATTTTTAGATGACTTCTGTCAGAATCCAATAAAATAGTACAAATAGAAACATTTTTACTGCAATTCGAGATGATATAATTGGATTTGATGTTAATCAGATTCATATTAGTAAATCGCCAATTATAAAACTTTCAATTCAATCGATTCAATGATTCGATATTCGTCTCTCTTCGATATTCGTCTCTCTCAAAACTTCTTTCAGTTTTTAGTAGCTGGGGGGGATGGGATGCCTACACTAAAACCACGTGATCCACTTATATTTTGTAAGACCCGGTTTTACGAATTGATAGTTAGTGGTTTAAGTAATGGTTAGCGGATAAACTTGTTATCACCCTTGGTTATTAGATGAGCGTAGCGAAGATTTTCACTCAAGTCTTACGGAGCTTTGTCTGTGCGTTTTTTTTTTTTTTTGTTTTTTTGTAAACACTGCACAGGGCGCAGGGTTTGACCGATCGACATGAAACTTTTTTTATATGCAAACTTATCCAACTTAGAACTGTATAGTTTTGAGGTCTAATCGGTTGGACCATTTTTGAGGAACATCATTTAGAAGTTTCTAAAAACCCCATAAGATTTGGCTGGGCGGAAAAAAATTGAAAAAAAAATCTCTCCAATACGATTCAAATTTTCCACAAATGTGAACACAAGAATAATATACATGAATAAAAATTTGGTTTGATATTCGGACCAGCCGTTTTGGAGAAAATAATATAATAAATGTATTTTATTCATCGAAAAGATAGAAATATTAGTTGAAAAATGTTGCATTGTCGAAGTCACGGCTTTCTAGATTCATTGACATCGGATGAAGTTCATTTCAAATGATCAAGGTTTGTAGAGTTTTCGATTATACTTTATATAGACATCTCGCTCATCGTACAACGCACATCCTGCGTTTGCCTAGTTTACGTTATTTTCGTATCTCAGCTAATAGTTAACTGATTATTACTTGAACTTCACGCAAAATTTCATAAAAATATTTTCTTTTTTTTCCGCCATGTTATTCTAACGGTAGTCCCATTTAAAAACCGACTTGCAGAAAAATTCTCGCCTAGCTAACCATGAAAACAGACCATATATCGCTCATCCAACAACACATATATCTCGTTTTCCTATTAATTTCCATCTCTTTGATACATACTGATCTTGACCGTATTACATAACCTTACCCGTTCTTCCATCACTAGGTCATCCCCCTCGAAGACGATGTTTCCCGCCCGGTCTGTACTCCTTGACGTCACGGCTTGCGTCATAGTTGATGCTATTACCAGTGTGGCTTACCCCCCCCCCCACCCTCTCCTCACCATGCCCCCCCTACCACCGCCCACCAGTCAGCTGGGACGCCTCGCGCTCTCGTTCCTTGTCCAACAGTCGGCGGTGATTAATAAGCACGATGCCATATTCATTCAGCGTGCTCGTCACTGGAGAAAGATATGACGTAGATCTTTGAATTGTAATGATGTTTTTGTGCGGAGAGATATGGAACTGTTTCGAAAAAAAAATGTGTGAAATAGGATTATTGAAGGTTGAATTGGTATTATAACTAGGAAAACGCCTTATATGCGTTGTGAGATGAGCTTAGAAGTATGGAAATGTAGAATTAAGAATATTTGGTCGGCTCAATGTACATATACAGGCCATGGATCTCTTCAAAGGTTTAAAAACCGCGGCTGTCTGTTGGTATATGGACCTTGGTTTCCAAACAATTAAACCAGTGCCTTCTTCATATCCATCACGGATTTTAAACGTTTTAATTTATTGGTGACACTTGTTGCTCACATTTAATAGTTTCTTAATTGCTTTTCTTAATTGCTTTTATTGATGTGTAAAAAAGTAAATTAAAAATGAGTTTTCTTCGTTGTTTCACATCCGATTGTTCCATAAGTCGCTTAAAATGTGTATGATAGTTCTTCCCACACTCTGTATAAATTTGAGAGCTTTTGAAAAAAATAAAATTCCAAGTATTTCTCCCCTGGCCTATTCTTATGGGGAATTTCCATACTTTCCGATTTTTTCCCGGAAAATCCGTTTGACCGATTTTTCTGAAAAACAATCCCAACCTATTCTGCTATAACACCAATTTGAAAAAAAAGTTTCGAGTTGATTGAAACTTTTTCCTGACCTGTATGCCGCGTACAAAATTACACAAAAAAAAAAAAAAAAAAAAAAAAAAAAAAAAAAAAAAAAAACATAAAAACCAAGCCCAAAATTTTTCGGTATATGGAATGAAAATCTTCGCTACGCTCATCTAATGAAAAAAATGAGAAGTAAGCTTTCTCGTATTTTTATATTTTTCCATATTGACGTATATTGCGTTTAACGACGCACTATAATGATAAGTAAGTTCTATTGGATGTTCACCCATACCGCTTACCGTTACATACCAACAACATGACGTGTCACCTAGTGATAAGACCGGGTACCCAGAAACCGGTCAATTTTACAGTGAATTTTAATTCCGGAAATTGAGATTAGGATTTCTAATTTTCTCTAAATTAGCAGAAATAAATAACGTAATTATTCATTAAAATCTATTTTCAGGATTGTGACGTCCTTTAAGTTTATAAGCTAAATGCAGCATCCAGTTGAACTGTCTGACGGAATCTCATGATTAGTTCCTCAATACGAGGTCTTTGAAGCCAATATGATGAATATCAATTAACTAGTAATCAAAGACCTAGACGAGTTAGACATCACCAACAATATCAGACAGTTAATTGTGTGCAAGCCCGTGGGATGTTATATAGGAGCTGGTAATGGCAGGACGTAAATCGTCTTTAAGGGGGTGATGCATTGTGCTTATGAAAATGGATAAATTCATCTTTACCATTCTTTTCCATGTTCACGAAATACGAATTAGTGTAATTTGATAAAATGTATATCAACACCAAGATAATTGTATGTAATTTCATTAATATGATATTCTATTTAGGGAATTCAATGAGTTTTAAGATAGTACGTCAATGAATTTCTTCACATTTCTTGGTATTATCTTAAAAGTATTATATTAAAACTGATTGAATTCATAAAAATAGAAAGTCATATTAATTATTTTTATCTAAATAGAATCGGTAATGCTTACGTCATGACTGATAGTCTCTGAAAGACAAAAAGAATAATTATAATCTCTGAAATCGAGATGATGATTTCTAGTTCTCTCTCAAATTATTGAAATAAATATCGTCATTATTAATCATTCAATAATGTCAGTTTTATGACGTCCTTTAACCGAACAAGCTCGAAGAAATAGTTTCAAATCCGAAGGACAATCCACGTCCTTCTATTAGCCGCTCGCCTAATATTGTACGATGGCTGTGCCTTGATCCGTCTTATTTCCTAAGCTCCCCTCCTCCCCCCCTCCCCCCTCCTCCCGCATCTTCCCGTATCGGGTAGAAAATACCTCGCGGCTTTCAGGGATAGAATCGTGTGTTCTTGGAGGGTAGGAATTATTCCAGAAGGAATATCGACATACCAGAGATTCAATAATAATCTAACGAGAAATAAAGCTGGAGTGAGATAGAGGACTCAGCGCTGGAATTACTAGCGTGGGAGTAGCTCTAACTGGCAGTTTGAAGGTGTTGACCATCACTATGGTTACCCAAGGTAATTGTTCTCTCTGACTCTCAGATAAAGGCTAACTGGACTTGGTAATACTAATATGAAAATAAGGTATGGTAAAAGAAGTAGAAAACTAGACATGAAATGATAGAAATGATAAATCTAAGTATGGCTAAGTACAAGTATATATCTCAGTACAGGCGCAAGATTGTGACCTCGGCATTACTATACACTTGAAAGAAGCGAGACCTTCGTTATGTTATGATCAAGTCTGTTGGTATCACTTGAGGGGTTAACAACTCCGATGTACACTTGCCATTAAATCCCCTCAAATCCCTGAAATCTCTTGAAATCCCTGAAATCTCTTGAAATCCCTAAGATCTAGACATCCATTGAAATCTCTTGAAATCCCTGAAATCTCTCGACATCCATTGAAATCTCTTGAAATCCCTGAAATCTCTTGAAATCCCTATGAAATCACATGATACCCCTGAAATCACTTGAAATTCCTGAAATAACTCGAAATCCCTGAAATCTCTTGAAATCCCTGAAGTCCCTTGAAATCTCTTGAAATCCCCTAGAAACCCTGAAATCTCTTGAAATCTCTGTAATCACTAGAAATCTCTTGAAATCCTTGAAATCTCTTCAAATCCCTGAAACCCTAGAAATTTCTTGAAATCCCATGAAATCCCTGAAATCTCTTCAAATCCCTGACGTCCCTTGAAATCTCTTGAAATCCCCTGGAATCCCTGGAATCCCTGAAATCTCTTGAAATCTCCTGAAATCAGCTGAAACCTGAAATCAGGTGTACACCAAGTTTGCGAGTTGTCAACCCCTCGGCATCGTGGTGTTACCGCGAGGGTCGATAAAGTAGTTCGACGCTACGGATCAGCGTATAGGTACCTTGGAAAAGATACAGTATCTGATGTCATCATCTTATTGATTTCACGTCACCTATGAATGTTCTTGACATATTCTATAAACTCACTTTATTAACTTATCAGACTCGTGGAGAACGGAATATAGGAAATATGTAGAAAGATATCACATCAAAATAACAAAATCAACCTCAACGAGTTCTCTGATATACTTCCTTGGAAGCCCCCGGCGCAATATAACCTCGTCGTTGACGCGTCGTAAACCTCCAATATTCATTTATCCCGTTGGGAAATCAATTTGAGGGAGATACATTTAAAACAAAGATCATTTTCGTTCAATTTTAATTATATGAATTATCATTAGTTTGATGACAGCCTCATTAGCCATGCAACGAATACAACATAGTGGTGAGGTGAAATGTTTGGGTGATTATAAGCCTGGTGACCATGTTAACCATCAGAAAACAGCCGAACCGCTCTCCGTAGCACAGTTAACTACGGCACCGTTTCAGAAACTGAAGTCATGGAGAGAGAGAGAGAGAGAGAGAGAGAGAGAGAGAGAGAGAGAGAGAGAGAGAGAGAGAGAGAGAGAGAGAGAGAGAGAGAGAGAGGGGGGAGAGACAGAGAGAGTGATTGAGAGAGAAAGATAGAGATACAAAAAGAGAGATAGGTAGAGAAAGAGAGAGGTAGAAAAGAAAGAGAGAGAGAGAGAGAGAGAGAGAGAGAGAGAGAAGGAAAGAGGGGGAGACAGAGAGGGATTGAGAGAGAAAGAGAGAGATAGAAAAGAGACAGACAGAGAGAGAGAGAATTGAGTGAAAGAGAAAGAGAGAAACAAGAAAACTTTTCTAAAACTATAAACTTTAGTTTTTAATACAATCGTCTATACCTGATCCGGTTTGATTTTTCTATTCACGAACTCATACTCATTAAAAGTTCTAGAAAATAGAAAACAAATTCAAATTCGAAAATAATTAAATATTGAGAGAAAATGCTTTCTATACTGTAAAGTCGTACAATTCAAAACGTGTTCCCACCGCCTTCACACATAATTCCAACCCGTGGGGGATGTGATTCCAATCAAGAACTTTCATCGAAAATATTTAAACCAAAATCAAACAAAAATAGGCCTACAGAAAAACAATACAGTTCAGTTTATTTTGTTAAAGTTTGGTTACTGTCAATATTCTGAACCCACCAATCGAATGAAAACAAAGAAGAATAAAAACAAAGAAGAATAAAACAAATGAGAGTAAAACATATCCAGTCGTTTAATTAAGGGCGCATGTTTTACGAGTTGGGTGGAGGGGTGGGGTGGAGGAGGGGGGGAAGGAAAGGATAATCAGGAGAGGGGAAGAGGAGTGAAGTCCTGAACTTTATTGCAACAAAGCAATCGAGTTTTAGATTCAATCCTCCCGATATGCGATAATCGAAACAATACGCTATTTGGAAGCACTAAACGTAATGGAGAAAAACGATGCAGTTATTGTTTAATCTTATTGTTTGTTTAATAGTTGTTGTTTGTTGGTTTACTCTCAATACCAATGCTGGTAATGTCCGGATATATCACAGAAATGGTTTTTACTTATAATGTGTTCCGGACTCTTGGAAACTGAAGACTTTTATTAGCGGCGGAACAGTGTGGTCACAGACTTCGCTGTCCTGGTGTTGAAATTTTTATTTTCAGAAAAATAAAATGGGGTGGTAAGATCGCCCTTGTGGTACCCCTTCCAAACGATCCTACCTTTCATCCTTGGCCATAATTGGGGAAAAATGATTTTGTATCAAGTTTCGATGTTATTAAAGAAAAAATATTGTATAATCTAAAATTCTGATAAAATTCTAATCTAAAATTTGAATAATATTAAAGTTCTAGCATAGCCGGAACAAATGAATGGAGATAGATGAATGAAAAGTTTTATTTGAATAAAATGGAAATGAAAAGAAATGTACAGAAAAATGGAAAATAAGAAAAAAATGAAAAATAAAATGTAAGATGATAATCATAATGAACATAAATAGTCATTGGACGAGCTTTAGCGAGGATTCAATTTGACATACTGAAAAAAATTGTTTTATTTTTATTTTTTATTTTTTCTGTTTTTTTGTCGGTTCTCCACAGGTTAAACGGCTACATCTATCAACCTCAAACTTTTTTTCAATATGGTTCCTCATCTAACTTAGATCTGTATAGTTTTGTGGCATTATCGGGAGTAACTTTTTTTTATGAATTTAAGAAATTTCAAAAATTCCCATTAGAATAACATGGCGAAAAAAAAATATATATATTTTCCAAAAAAATGAAATTTCGCGTGAAGTTGAATTACATTTTGGTACCGTACACATTTCTAAAAAAATTCAGCTTGATCGGGTCAGCCATTTTGAAGAAAAAACATAAAATGTACTGAATTGGTACCACTCGGATGCAGTTTTTACCCATTTTTACCAATACTATTACTATCCGCTCGTCTTACAACGCATATATGGCGTTTTCCTAGTAATAAACATGACATGAGCGCTATGTGACCTCGCTGTCGACGCGCCTTAAACCCTAACACTAACTTCAGCTGGTCATTGAATCGTCTCCACGCGCCTCTCGATATCTATATACGTTCTCTTCGAGCCGCCGGTTTATCTCAAGCCATGTGACGTCATTACATGATGACGTCAGAACGGCTGGTTTATCTTATGTGACGTGACGACGCCACGTGCCTGTATGTGTGTGTGTGAGGGGGGGGGGAGGTTATTCAGTTTGGGGATTTTTTTTTCATTGGGCTTAACGACGGACTGTAATGATAACTTGGATCTATTGGCGTCGAATGATTATTGAGATGATGGGATGATGGTTTTTTGGGTAATGGGAAGGATAGTGGGCAGGAAGCGGTCGTGGCCTATATTGTGGGAACTATCCCGGCATTAGCCTATTAGTCTACAGAGGGAAACCACGAAAACCCCTGTAAAGATGGACTGCGGTGGGGATCGAACCGGGTCCGTTATTCCCCTAGGCTCCCGGATCACATGAAGCGAGCGCGTTAACAACTGTGCTGTTAACCACTGTGCAATAGTAAAGATACATTTCTCGATGTGTGTAAGCACCGTCCACGCACCCCCTCAAGGTGGCCTATAGTAAACATTAACCAAGTCTTTAAGGCTCATTCACAATGCGTCGCTAACTCAAGTAGCTATCGTAATAGTTGAAGTCTCTATTCACAATAGACCTTCAAGTAACCGTATACGCGAAAAACCAACCAATCACAATCTCGAATGTCAACCAATCACAATGTCTGTTCTGTTGTCGGTGTCTCCAGTTCCCGCGCCCTTCTTCAAGGTCGATCGATTCGGCTTTCTGATTGGTTGCTTCTTACGTTGAACGTTAACTTGTAACGCGAAAGCTTGGACCTAGGTAGCTTACAAGTTAACGGCTTACGATAATAAGTTAGCGATTTGCATTGTGGATAGACAAGTAACTTACCCTAAGCCAAACATTTCATAAGTTAACGCTCACGTTAGAAGTTTAAGTTAGCATTTCATTGTGAATGGGCCTTTAGTCCTTCGGAGCTAGCTATACCCACGACATATTTGAAGTGGCAGTCGCAGTAAGGGCCCGAATTGTTTCTTCTCGTATTATAATTGTACTGCCTCGGTTTGAATTCAGGAGGTAGGTAGAAGTGTGAACGAAGCACCGAGAGAGTAATTGCGGCAAACCGAGAGACAACGGGCAACAGTGTGTCAACGTGACAACTAAATACTGTCTAGTGGATGTCCCCGGAGAATACGTGATACCAACTGTGAGGATAAATAAACACTGTGACGTAGGCCTCCTAGAATAGTCCTTTAATTTCAAGCAGACGCTAGCTTCTACAATGCGGACTGACGATTAATGTATTTACCAAATAGAGTATTCTGTTTACTCATTCTTCACTCATTCACCCGAGTTAATTATTCCAATTACCATTTCCTAGTTTTAATTACTAATATGGAGAAGCGGAACATCCACTTACACTTTGAGTAAGACGGAAGCAACGACGGAAATAACGTCATGCGTTTTGACTTAATTGGATCATATCTTTATCGTAGGTCTATTGATGGATATGCGACAGCGCTCCAGAGCTGTGCAACCAGTCATATACGCGGTTGAATTTCATCATTTTCATTTTTTTTCCAATAATGATTGATTTTTATGTCTATTTGAGTCATATGTCTCAAAATATTGAAATATATGAATGGCCATACCTGAGTATCACTATTCATCTATTCAGTATCACTGTGCATCGAGCCGTATACTTTCAATATAAAAATTTATATTGTCAATCTTCAGAGGGCATTAAAGCCCTCTGAAGATTGACAATGCAAAGTAAAGCCTAGATTTTTGTAAAAGTCCATTCACTTATCATCATTTCATAGTTTCATTATCACCTGCTCATCCTTCCCCCCGTATAACCTAACTGTTGGTGGGGTCGTTAAGCGAACAAGAATCATCATCTATATTCAACTCGATATAAATTAAAAAAACAAACATAATCTCACAAGACAACAGAAAGAAACATCTAGGCCTCTTACAACCAACTCATCACTCACTGTTATTACTCAATTAATTCTCACCAACAAACATTGCGTATTCAGTTGTTTCCCCAGCACGTCCACACCGTCCTCCGTTGCCATGACGACGCTGTCACGTGGCAGCTGTAAGGGCATCGAGCGCGTCTCAGTACTTGATTAAACCGCCGCGTCACATCCCGAGCGGGTCGGTTTCCACCCGGCCGGAGTCATTCGGGCGTGTTCGGCTTCTCTGTATTCGTTCGGGAGGTTTCGGCTCCATGTGCGTTTTGTTATAAAGAGTATTCCCAATATCGGTCGCTGAACAATATCGGTTTGGAAGAAAATCTTCCCGTACTATAACCTTTGGCCAAGAGCATTTACAAAATATTTAAAAACTAGCCGTAGCCCCGCGTTTAAAACGCGGGGTCTCTCTCTCTCTCTCTCTCTCTCTCTCTCTCTCTGTTGTTACTATACTTCCCACTTCTATTGTGTAACTGCCACGTGTCTATCTTCAAGCGAAGTGTGAAGTGATTAACGCACAACAAATTGTCAATGATCACACTCATCATGATCACAATGATCAGGGCGGTGCGCCTCCCTCATCTCCCTCCCTTCTCCGCCCGTCATCCATGCCTCCCTCACCTTCCCCCCCCCACCTCCCTGCCCCGCGATCGCCACCTTACAGACAGACAGACAGACAGACACGCTTAGCCTTTTATATAGATATTAAAAAATAGTAAGAAAGAAGTAAGGCGTGGGTATCGTTCCCCGATCACTACTAAAGCCTGATTTACACGTCCAAGTTTTCATCCAAGTCCGTGGATTCAAGTGTTGGTCCAAGTACTTTGCCAGCAACTAGGATGGAACATTGAACGCCTGTCTACACGGTCCAATCTAACGAAGGCCATACACGGCACATTAATCCCAATAGTTGAACATGCTGATCGAGTATCTAGATGACTTGTAACAGCTGACTGGCAATCAGATATGGCGGAAGACCAAGCGGTCAAACCTCTGATTGGTTGGTTTCATCAAAGGTTGGACGAAAAATAGGAATTTCCTAAAAGAAATGACTTGGATGAAAAGATGTGTCCAAGGGTTGGATAAGAGCTTTTTGCTACAAGTTTTCTCTTTAGACGCTCCAAGAAATTGTAACCAACCTTGAATCACAGAAGTTGGATGAAACCGTGTAAATAGGGCTTGATGACGGAGTTATATATATATCTGAATAGTCTACTCGGACCCAGGCTCGGATCAAGGAGCCGAACTCTCCCGAACGGCCCGAATGAATCCGGCCGGTGGAAACCGACCTGCTCTAGTTCGGCTTGTAAATACCCAGTACTTGATTAAACCGCCGTGTCACATCGCGTACAATTCGCGAGCCTACTCATGCAGCTGAATGCGTAATCTACCATTCAGACGAGCTTTTGGCAAACACCTCGCTACGTGCGACGCGTTCACAGTGACGCTGCGTCGTGCGTTTGTTCACTTGGTTCTAATTGGGTATAAAAAGGGCGGGAGAATTTTTTTGCTAGTCGATTTTTGAATGCGACTGAAAACAATTAGTTGAAAATTACAGGATTTATTTAATTTATAATGGGTTTAACGACTCACTGCACTGATGACTACGATCTACTGAAGTCGGAATTAGAAAATGGAACTATACATAGAAAGAAAATAGAACAGCATTAGAGTGGGATGGAAGTCTTCGCTATCGCTCTCTTAATCATTTTGTAGACTTTTAATTTGTTTTAATGTTGCTTATCGACCTCACCAACAGCTAGGTTATACGGGGTTACGAATTAGCGGGTGATAATGAAAAGATAAAGTGATGATAGTTGAAAGGACGCTTACAAAAACCCATAACTTATGCGGGACTCGAACCCACGCCCAACGGTGACTTTTGTAAACTCAATTATTAAACTCGACTAACGAAGTCAAGTAAACAAATGTCACGCATCGTCAGTTTCTCTGTGATTGTAAATGCAGCTGAAAACAGGGTCAAGATTCGACTAGTTCCGTACAGTTGGCAATGGTTATAAACCGAGTTATCGCTTCGATCTCGTGGGCTGTGACGTCACTGAAGCCACCAGATGCAGACCAATGAGCTTTCATATCTGGAGAGAGTGGCACGGAGAATCTATTGCCAGGAGACTGGAGTGGAAACTAGTGAGAAATTAAAGACACGGTTTGAATGCTATTTTGGATTTATCAGCTTGAATTGGGTCATTTTTAAGTACGTGAGGGCGTTGTTGTTGTTGTTGTTGTTGTTGTTGTTGTTGTTGTTACGTGTAATCTGAACTAAATTGACCCACATAGCTTCAAAAAAACCTACCTAATCTAATCTTCCCTAATCTTAATCTTCCCTAATCTTCCCTGGAAAATACTAACCTATAACCTATAACGTATAACCTAGCTGTTGGTGAGGTCGTTAAGCAACATTAAATTTAAACTAATTTAATCTAACATAAAATTAGCTTGATTCAAAGTATGGAATAATATTAACTGGATAGTGGAACGTAGGAAAACGTAGTGCGTGCACGGTGCTTACACAAATCGAGAATTTTATCTTTACTATTTTCATCGATTTTCAAAATCCAGTGTAATTGAATGAAAAGTTCACATCTCCCAGATAATGTTATACTCTATAATCAATATTACATTTTATTTTTGAAAATTCAGTCACTCTTGATATAATACGTCAATGAATTTCATCACATTCGTTTTATTCATTATCATCTTACATATTATCTTAATTGAATTCACTGAAATAGAATGTTATATTTATTAAAGAGCATAAATTATCTTGGAGATGTGAACTTTTCATTCAATTACACTGGTTTTTGAACATGGAAAACATTTATAAAGGTGAATTCCTCCATTTTTATAAGCCTCAACTGAAAGCTAAAGTTACTGGGATGGCAAGACAATTCGACAGAGAAAGTTGCAGAAACGTGGTTAGTGTTGAAAAGTAGAACTAGCGAAAAGTCCCACAATAAAGCGCGCGCATATTTTAGACAACGAAGATCATTAGAATATTATATTGTTGACTTGGTTCTGTGTAACTTTTCGTCAGCCATATCGTATTTAGAAGTGATCGATTCTGTTGTTATTAATCGTGCCAAATAATGTCGGATGGATGATATAATGAGTTAATGAGATGATGAGATGAAGGTTCTTGGGTAATGAGAAGGATAGTGGGAAGAAAGCGGTCATGGCCGACTTATTGTAGGAACCATCCCGGCATTAGCCTAGACTACAGAGGGAAACCATGAAAAACCCTGTTAAGATGGTCGGCGGCGGGGATCGAACCAGGTCCTATATTCCCCTCACCTACCGGATCACATGAAGCGAGCGCGTTAACCACTGCGCTGCATGTGCCTAGCTCTTTTATCTATTATACAATTCATCAGCGCCTAGGCTTTTGGAACTAGTTAGCATGGTTTACTTGAGTGCTCCAATGGTATTCGCAACATTTACTGATGAAAGAAATAGTTTTAAAATCCACCGACAACATACTGTATGATTTCAGTCTGGATTTCCCTCCAGCCGCTTTCTACACCTATGCTCACCATGGAGAGAATATAGTACGCCTTTTGTGCGCTTTACAGCGTGGGTGTATAGGGGAAGTTGGGGTGGAAGGGGGGGGGGGGGGGGTAGGAGGTGGGGAGGGCATGAAGATCTGAATAGAAACCGTGTGCAGAAAACCATTTCATGAATATTCCACCGATAAGTATAATACAATTTTACCAATACTTTATATATAGAAAAGCTCCCATAGAAAAAGTTGTAAAAATACTAAAAAATTTTGTATACCATTTACTGTTCGGGTTGGAGTTGCTACTATCTGCAATGAAAGTATTTTTTTAGTACGGTATATTTTTTTTCAATTCGTACGTGCAGTACAGTCACTATAGAATGAAGTGGTCAATCAAGCCACTTTTAGAATGTATCCTGATTAAAATGTATGGACATGCATGCACTAATACTAGATTACTTTGTGGACACACGCACTCTAAGTACAGTGTTATATAAAAATTGCGAAAGAATGGAGAAAGTGGATTGTTTTTTTTTTAATGAAATTGATACGCATTGATCACGCGACGAACTATCGTCTTAAATCGAACATTCCTCCGCCAAATCGCTGAAATTTCACAAGCATATCGCTGCGTAGTAGTGAGTCCGTGGTGGGATGCTGTAAAGTGACAAGATTCAACAAATCGGTCAGAATTTTGAGATGCGGGGCGTGGGTTCGAGTCCCGCATAAGGCATGGCTTTTTGTAAGTGTCCTTTCACCTATCATCACTCCATCGTTGAATTATCACCCGCTCATTCGTACCCCCGTATAACCCAGCTGTTGGTGGGGTCGTTGAGGTTGTTCAGTCCATTTACGCTATTATTTTTACGTTCTGATACAGGATTGGGTAAAACTTACGTCATGATTCAGGAAAAAGAGTTGACAAATAAATAAATAATAATCTCTGATGTTTTTAGTTTTATCTGAAATAAGGGAGAAAATAATAGCATCATTGTTAACTGAAATCTGACTTCTGGTTCTTTAAGAAATCCGCTGTTTATCATTTCACGGCGCCTCCACCCGTGGCGGAGTATTGCCAGTGCTAACTTCTGACAATCACTCTAGCAAAGCTTACTGCTTATGACCATGATTAATATAACAGCCTAGTGAATACCCTGATTGTATCGTTATTGGTATCGTATATAATAATATAACTTATAGTCATAATAATCCGTTTACATGTTCTACATGTTGTAACTTTTACAGACAATTGTACAGACAAATTATAAATTGACTATATGATTAATTTTCAAGTTAGTAGTGTCCGGATATATCGCAAAAACAGTTTATATTGTGTTCCGGACTTTCGACAACTGAAGACTTTTATCTGCGGCGAAGAAGTGTGGTCACAGACAGCGTAGACCTGGTGTCAAAGTTCATTGCTTTAATTTAAAATAATAATAAAATGGGGTGGTAAGATCGCCCTTGTGGTGCCCCGTCCAAACGATCCTACTCTCATCCTTAGCATTAATAGGGGAACAATGATTCTGTATCAAGTTTCGATGTTATTAAAAAAAAAAAAGGTAAAAATAAGAAGTAAAAAAAAAATAGAAAGTAAATATCATCTTAAGATTCACTGTTTTCAATATTAAAAATTTGAAAATTTGAAAATTTGCTAATTTTCATTTGTCAATTGATGATCTGAGGTCATGTAAGAGGTCACGTCAATGTCAAGCCAATACGAGGAAGAACTACAAATAAAAACGACGCTCTTGAAGAGAAAAAGAACAAGTTATAGACACTTTAAAAAACTCACAAAAACAACTTGCGTGAGAAGAATCTCCGAATCACTTTATATACTTGTACTCACAGAAGAAAGAAGGTTGTCTACCAAACTAACAAACATAAATATTATAATTTTCTTTATATATAACTGTGGTATTTTCACTGTTAAATGATTTTTCAGTACGAGATTTAAGATAAAAAACACAACTACATTCAACAAAAGTATAAAGGCCCGGTTTTACGGATCTTAGTTAAGTGCTAATCCACTAACTATTTGTTAAAGGTACGAAAATATCATATGTAACCAATGGTGATAACAAGTCAATCCGCTAACTATTGCTTAATCCACTAATTATCGATTCGTAAAACCAGCCCTAAATACCTGAGAACGAATCTACATTCAGTGAATCACCAAAGTTTTCACTACCATTCACTTGTTGCATGTTTTAGAGCCAAAATCAAATTAACTTTATAAATAAAATTACCATCAAATCCATCTTTAAATATTTTTTGCAAAATATTAGCCGTATAAATATTTTTGCCTTCAACCTATATTTTCAACCTTCACCATACGTGGAAACAAGTATATGGCCTCTAGCAATAAAACTGCCCCAAGCTCCATCTGTCGCACTCCACCCTACACTCGTGTTAATAAAACATGCACTTGATCATCAATAAAACATGTGGAATGAAGCACTGTAATGCTCTTTCATGTTCACGTTCATGTTCAAGTGCATGTTTCCATGTTTATCTTCCCGACTGGGACGAGTTACAGAACACTATATGTAATTGCTACATCGTGGCGTATTAGTTGGGAAGACGAGGTATAGAACAATACACTGTTTCACTGCGAGACCAAATAGTTCCGTAAGGCTATAATAGGAATAAACTTGCAGGATCGAGTGTCTTTTATGTTTATTGTCGCCCTCGGTAGCTCAGTTAATGAAGTAACGCTTTAGAAAGTGATGTCACCGTTGGGTGTGGGTTCGAGTCCCGCATAAGGCATGGACTTTTTTTTATAAATGTCCTTTCTGATGATGATTGAATATTTATTAGTTAATCATTACCTAAAGTACAAAAATAGCATATGTATCCAAGGGTAATAACAAGTTAATTCACTAATCATCACTTGGTACAACCGGCTCCAAGTAATTTAGATACAAAACAGGAAATGTAGCGTTCGATATCTTCTTGCGAAACTGTTAACATAAATGTATAAAAACATGATTAAAGTCAAATGCAAAGTATGTAGTTTGAGAACCGGATCATACCGCCGCGAAAGTGGGTCTGAAAAGCTGTCATAACCATAACGCGAGTTTTCTCATTTTCTCCACCGGCCCACTTTACTGCATTGAGCCTATAAACTGTGCCATCAACCTGCCTCGA